>JBBMEG010010547.1:0-20594 GCA_037832605.1 Cyclanthera cordifolia
AATATAAAAATCTATTTGAATACCTTTGCAATTAAAATCAATTTGGGATGAATATGTAATAATTATATTCAAATTCATGTTAAATACCCCTTTAAATAATAATGATAGTAACTAAGTGATGTATATATAAAAGCCAAAATAAGTTGATGAATGAGTCTAATATTATTTATTTTATTTATTTTTAATCTGGTTGAGTCTACTCTTATATTATCATTTGTTAATTGAATGAGTATATTGGTTAATTGGTAGTTAAGGTTGACTCGGGCAGCTGTTTCATATTCCAGTTCAATCTTATCAATTTATTTGAAAGTAGTAATATTTTAGAAATCCTACAATTACGAGTTTAATTATTATTATAAATATGTTTTTATTATCCCTTCAAACAATTTCATATAAACCAACTATTATTATATATTATTTTTCTTTCAAAATATCAACTATTTATAATCACTAAAAATAATCCGTTTAAAGAATACTAACCCAAACCCTCCTCAATCTTAGCTTTTATTAGGGGTGATTTTAGTTCAGTTTTTATTGATTTTGTACCAAACCTATAACCAAACCAATATTCTCTATTTTTTAATAATTGGATCTGAACATCCAATAAAGGTGAAACTATTGGTTCGGTACGATTTTGGTTCGATTCTCGATTTTTATTTCAATAAAAAAAATTTATTTATTTTTCAAATTTTGTATATTATTCATAATTTAATTTTTAATTTTATTGTAAATTATTTTATTTTACTAACAAAAAACAATACTTTCCTACCAATCACAATATTTTTATTTCATATTATTTATATATTTAGTTCAGTTCGATTTTTTATTGGTTATTTCATTATGGACCGACCGATATATTTCGGTTTTCTAAAACATCAAATCTATTGATTGAATATTGTTTTAGAAAATCGAACATATCCATTATATTGGTTCAGTTCGATTTTGTCGATTTTCGATTTTTCCTTACCCCTAGTTTCCACCTTAGGGTAGAATTAAAAAAAAACATCCGTAAAAAAAAATCAATTTTTTAATGATAATTAGGATGAAAAATTTTAACTCACGATCATGTCTACGTTTTTTATTGGTCGGAAAAAAAACATCCTATATAGTTTTGTTGAAGGAAATAAAAAAACAAAAGCAATAATAATAATTAAAAAAAAAACCCAGTACATAGACATCTCCGTCTCTCCATCAAGGGCATAGTCAGTTCTTAATTCTCAATTCTCTTGATTTCAGTTCAATTTCTTCTCTTCCTTCTTCAAAAGTTCGAAGTTAAATTTGCAGAAATGGAAAAGTGTTAGAACAGGTACTCAGCTATACATCTAATCCTTGTTTCCCGCATCTTTGTCTAAGTATGGTTGTTCTTGACATAATTTCAGGATCTTTCCACTTCGATTAGGCGTTTTTTAAAAAATTATTCGCATCCATTGAAATTTTCTACGGTATGAAAGATCTTAAGTAGTTTATTTTATTTGTTCTGATAATTAATAGCAACTTCTCTCATGTTAGTCCTCCAATTTGATTTTTTCTTTCAGCTGTTTTGTTCGTTTACTCTTATGTTCATTTGGGCTTTTACTTTTTGGATAGTTCTTGCTGGTTTGTCAGTGTTACTGTTGCTGCTTAATGCTGACATTAAAATACTATACAAATCTACCTTAGAAATTATTGTCAAGTATACTGTTGGAGTTGGAAACATTGCTTCTATGAAGTAAAATTCATAATAGTAAATTGTATCTTTTATTACTGCAATTGGAGTTGGTTTTTATTATCAAACGGCTGTAAACTACATAATTGGTCAATAGATACTGCTGTTTTCTCTGCCTCCTCAACCCTAACCGCTTAAAGGCCTTAATCTCACACACGCACACCAATATTCTTAATCATTATCGCTGCTGGGGATGGATAGGTATATTCTTATGTCAGCTTTTACTTAATTTATGTGCGAGGCTTAAAGTGTATGAAAATTGAATTTACTTCTCAAAAGATTCATAAACTGATCATATTTTTGTGAATTTACGTCTATTTCTTAAGAGGCTATATTTTTTTAAATTGCTTCGAGTTTCACGAACCCTTGTCAACAACTTTTACAAAGATAGTGTGACTTACAAGTACCTTCCCTCTATGCCATAAGCTGAAGCTCCACAAACTTTATTTATAAATTTTTGCACTTCATTTTCTTCTTTGAAATGAATGAATAATTACTTTATTATTTATACCAACGAGACAGTTGTGGGTGTCTGAGTATCTAATGGGACTAACTACTAAGTCCAAAAAAAAAAAAAAGTTGTCTATTTGTGGACGGCTCTGACTTTCGCTCATAAAAAGATTACAACTCTAAACTTTGTTCATTTAAATCCTACTTTAATTTTTTCCTTGTAAATGAAGATTGAAGATTGATGGTCATTTTACTAATTACAGTGCTATTGGTATTGGTCGATATGTTATTTATAAAAAGCTGCTGATTGGTGGAAGTATCCTATGACAAATGTAGTATGGAATTTTTCAACTTAAATCTTGATTATTATTGTCAATTGCAGGCTTGCATAGTCAAGGAAACTGACGTCTAAGATCCTACTTTCTCTATTTTTTCAGTTTTCTGGTTAACATAAGCCACTTGCTTATAGCTGAAAGGTATTTTGAAGTTTCATTGTTTCAACTGTGCACAACATGGATATCGCCCTTGCAGCCCTTGAAGTGGGCCGAGCCGAAGCATCCTGCTACTGTAAACTTAGCATGGCTTTATTTGTTGTTGCAAATGAGTGGGGAGGACACAGCCACTCAATTTTCTTTAATCTATGAGATTGAATTAAATTGCTAAGTGGTGAAGGGTGAGCTTGGCCAGAATTGTCTTCGGTTTTTCCCTCCTTGAATTGCCGTTCTTAAAATGTTCAACTGAGATTCCCGCTCTCGGTAAATTGGATTTTGGACACTTTGGGCTATGCTTGAATTGCTAGTGGATTACTTCAGCTTGTTGGTTGGCAAAGCCTCAGCCTGATCTGGAACTTATCTTTGAAGCACATGGCTAATAGATCTTGAAGGCAAGCCTCGGAAAAAGGGCCATATATATCTAAAGCGATGTCCATACTCAGATTTGCAGATTTAAGCCCCACAAAAGATGTGTTTGTTTCAGCACTCTGCTTTGCTTTGTCAATTAACAGCCCATGTCCCGGATTTGGAGATGAGCTTCAAAGATCTGCTCAAGAGCAAGTTGACTACATGTTAAGGGCTGACGCCGACACATCATTAGTAATAGCTGACGATGAAGTAAAATCCGTGTTAAAAACAGGCCTTTTTAGAACTTGTGCATCATTTGAAAGGGAACTATCTTCCCTACTATTGGAGTCTGACCTCATATCTGAAGCCAACGAAAACAAACTGTTGAGAACATTATCTGATCTTGAATGGATATGTACTTTACTTCCAAAGATGAACTTAATGAAAGACTTCGTTTCTAACTGGATTGATATATCTGATAATGTACTGAAGGTAATCGAGGACGAAAAGTTGAATTCCTCAATGTGGGGTTTAAAACTTAAGCTGATTGAGATGACCAACAAAGCCTTGGAAGCTGTTGGCTATGGCACAGTGATTCTTCCTGCAGCATACCGATTGTCACTGCTTAAATTCTGGCTTCCTTTTATTAGGAAGATGAAGCCCCTTCTGGATTCGAAGTGCACTGCAGAGACGGATTTTCGTTACAAGATGGACGATGATCTGTGCTTGAACATCGAAGGGGCAATCGTTTCCTTGGTATTGGCATTGCCTTCAAATGATCAAGCAGGTATCTTGGCAGATTGGATGAAAGCAGAGGAAATGCAATATCCTGATCTAGCAGATGTTTTTGAATTGTGGTGTTATAGGACTAAATCTGCTAACCGGAGATTGGTTGAAGGAATTGATGGAGCTTGCTCTAACAATGGCGAAGCTGAAATCAGCCTTTAAATCGTTCACTGTGAGTCTACCGATGAAATTAACTTGGCTGCTAGGTCGATTCTAATGTAGGACATAGTAATTAAATATGTGTAATCCTCAGAGGTTCCATTAATAAAATGCTTTCTTTTATTAAAGGTTCGAACTGTGAATTTTTTGTGGTTCGCTCTCCCATATTAAGAAGCGAGCTTTCTTCTGGTCGGTCGAGTGAAAGAGTTGTACGACTTTGATAGCTGTTACGACCGAATCGAATGAAAGATTAGAGAACTCAGTCAAAGACTACTTTCTCTTGTACTTCTCAGTAGGATTAAGCATGAGTGAGAGGTTATTAATAGAAATTATCATTTGTTGATTTCCTAGATCTCTTAGGTCGTAGTTCAACAATAGTGATCGAAGATTCAAACTTTTGATTTTTTTTTTTTTGAAATTTGGAGCGGGAACCACAAATCCTATATAGAGGGTACTATACTCTCAAATAATAGGAGAGTTAAGTACCGATTTTCAGAATCAAACTCGTGAACGTAGGATTTGCCGTTTTTGACTTCTTAATACACGTGTCATACTTTTTGGCGCTTAGTATATGGTTTACATTGGGAAACAATTGGACAACTTAGACACCGCTTGATAACCATTTCATTTTTTTTTTCATAATTTAAAGATATAACTATTACTCCAAGACATAATTTTCATGATTTTGATGTCTACCTAGTTTTAAAAAAGAAAACCAAAATTTGAAAGTTAAGCACCATAAATCAAAATTAAAGAAAACCAATATTCACCAAAAAGAAAACCAAAACACATAACTATTTCGTTTTTGGTTTTTAAAATTTAAACCTTTATTCACCTAAATTTCTTATATATGTATCATCTTCTCTTTAAGTAAGTATATGACTCCTAACCAAATTTCATAAATCAAAACAAGTATTTTGAAGCTATTTTTTTTTAGCTTTCAGATTTTGGTTGTGTTTTTAAAACACAAACAAGATGTAGGCACCAAAGTCATCAAAATTATATGTTGGAGTAAGTAGTTGTAGACTTAAATTTCAAAAACCAAAAACAAAAAACGAAATGGTTATCAAACGGGCTTGAAAAAATAGCTTTCAAATACTAGTTTTGGTTTAGGGAATTTGATAAGGACTCATATACTTATTTAAAGAGAAGATAAGAATTACGTAGAGAATTTAGATAAATATAAACTTAAAATTTAAAAAGAAAACGAAAAATTAAATGGGTATCAAACCGAACCTTAATATAATTAGGTCATTTTAGTGTTTGAATTTTGTGATTAGTATTAGTGTTAAGTTATAAATAGAAGAGTACTACGTTTGGCCTGTGGTATTGTTGATGTAACAAGCATCCTTGGTGTTGTTCTTCTCTTTTTAGCTAGATTAGAATGTGTTTGATTATAACTTCATCAAATTTGATTTAATCTGAGTTATTGAATAAAATCAATCGAGTCTATATGCTTCTTACCTTTCTCTTTAACATTATTTGAATGCAGTGAAAAGATTTAAACGTTTTTACCGATGATTTTGATGTTACATAATTTAATTGGTCTTGAATTCTTGTGGTTAAGGGTTGGTACCGTTGTCAAAACCTTGAATTTTGAAGATGTGCTTCCTTCAATATTTCAGATTCGAGATTCACTTGTGATATTAATTTGTACATCTCCCGTCTGAATATAATAGACCGAAGTTTCAATACACACTATGTCAAATGGACTTGAGAAATGCATAAATTGTCTAATTTTCATTAAGGTTCATAAATAAATAAATAAATAAATATCATAGTAAATTCAAGAGAATATCTAGAAATATTCAAATACTAAATCTCTCAAACGATGTTTATTAGTAACTACTTCTTAAACTCTAACTATTACATTTATACTAATGATATTAGTTATATATTTATAAAGATATGTAAATTTATTCTTCTATAATTTTTTTTTTTTTTTTTTTTGGAGTACAAATTAGGAGAGGGAGACCACAATAAGTTCTATATAGAGGGCACTAACTGCTGTCAAATAATTCGAGAGCTAAACTGGATTAACATCAAACAATGAAACCACTGCGCCACCAATCTTTTCGGTTATTTTTCTATAATTGAGTTTCTATTAAACTCAAACACTTTAATTAATAAAAATGAAATTGAGATTCTATCATAACATGTGTAGTCTATTTGAATGCAAAGATGTTAGCTGACCATTGAAAAGGTGCAAGTTCAAATAAAAAAAATTATCCAGCTTATATTATTCTACTTATATTGTTCTGATACATATTTTTCTTCTTTATTTAACAATATTGGGAAGAACATACAACTTTATGTTACTAAGTTATAAGTTATATATATAAGAGGTTGGCATATTCTAATATATTATTACTTAACCAAACTAAGAATTAGATAAATGTTGGCTAATTTAGTATAACCAAACGTATAAGTTGCTAACTAAACCACTAAAATAGCAAGAAAATGAGTGAGAACGAACCTTGTCCTACTTTGGTTATGTTTGTCTCTGGTGGAAGATGAGTGGTTAACCACTACTCCTCAAAAATCACTCGTTTATATTTGTAAACTACTCTTAACCACTCATCAAATCTTTTATTAAATCAAACCATCAAATTTTATATCAAACATATCACTCAACTTCTACAAACATCAATTCTCAAAAAAGTATCAAACCATTATTGATCTTTTTGCTCCTTTAATAGCAGCGACGATTGCTGGTGTAAGAGGTGGCGAAGAGTGTGGATTTTTTTTAGAGGATTTGGGAGAAAATGGGAGAAGAAACGGAGAAATTGAGAAGAAATGGCAATTTCTGCATTCTGTAATCGGGGGCAAAGGCGACGTAATTAAGCTCCGTCGCATTTGCTCATTAAAAAAAATAATAACGTTAGAGCTTTAGTGATCACAGAACCGCTTTTCCGTCGTCTTTGCTCATTTCAAAAAACTTTCTTTGCTTCAAAAGGCGACGGAGAAAGCTGCTCTGTCGCCTTTGCCATGAGCTAAGACGACAGATTTATGCTTCTGTCGCCTTTTCCATGAGCGAAAGCGACATCTGACGTTTTCTATCGCCTTAGCTTGAGGCAAAGGCGACGCTGTTGTGTTCTTTCGCCTTAGATTTTCTCTCTATCGTTGATGCTCTCGTCGCCGTTAAACTATTTCCTTGTAGTGTTGCGGTAGAAAACAATCATGATTTTTAGGGCAATTTTTATTTATTTTTTAATTAAAAGAAAAAGAAAACCTAAATAAACTAAAAGAAGTGAGGCTTTAATATTGCATTATGGCATCGCAGAAATGCATTGTTGAACAATGGCAAAATTGTACATCTGATTGCATTTATTCCATTATACATACACAGACAATATAATATATGATAGCAATAGCCAACTTTTTTTAGAATATGGTATATAAATGTAAGAGAGACACACAACCAACTTTTACTTCTATTCTTTAATATTTAATATCACGTGCCTTTTGTACTCTTACATTAATTATTTTTTATTTGTAATATCATTTTCCATCAAATTCACAAACTTTTTAATTCAATGGTATAAATGAAATTTGAGCTTACAATAATTTAGATTTTAAGACGATGAATTAATATGTTTGGTTTTATTAGGAACTCTATACATCATTAATTAAAATTTTAATACAAGAATTCGGTTGTAAATATTGATATGCATGTACATAACCGTCATATTTCATTTTATAAACTATACAAAAATTGCAAAAATCAAGTCTACCTGTCTCAATATAGTCTCATCTAGTTAAAGACATCATGAATATAGTTCATCCTTAAAACCACGTTGTAATCTTGTCAAACTGTGAGACATCGAAGGAATGGTATCCACAATGTTGGAATATCCCTGAAAATTTGAAGAAAACGCACCTTCCTTCGACCGTTGCGCCACCTCTTGGAGACACAACGACTAAATTATACAGTATCGATATCTTACATTTCGGGTATATTAGGTTAAGAAGGGGAGTAACGTAAGTCGTAAGTACTACGTACTTCTCATTTTTCCATTGTAGGACAAGACAAACAAAATACGTGTTTGAGATACTCACTTTGTGATATTTATCTCACAATTAAAAATGTGAAGATTGTTAGCATGATAGATCAAACCAACTAATCCATGACAACTTAATAAGGTTACTGCATGCACATGACCTTTCCTAGTAAAAACATTATCCTATTCTCATAAGAAAAAGGAAAAAACAAACCCTAATTGCTTCTTTTAAGACATGTTTGGCTACAACAGACAAGAAAGGATAAAAAAAATAAACGTGTGAGTAAAGTTAGTGAATAATAAGATGATAACTCTAAGTGGGTGTTTGTTTGAAATTTTATAGAGTGTTGTTTATCTTAAGTGTTTAGGTATGAGAAGTTATTTTGAATGTTTAGAAACTTTTGTTTTTATAATAGCTAATTTGTTTGATAGTTTTAGTGGAGTGTTTAGAATTAAATACTTGTTTGTTTCATGGTTTTGGAAAAAGATTTGTATATTGTTGTTTGTTTGTGTGGTGGTTTTGTTGTTGGTTTCGAGGTAATTGCTTGTTTGTAGGGTGATTTTGATAAAGTGATTGTAATAAAAAATTTGGAGCTGTTATTTGGTGGGTTTATTGGAGCGTACATTGACTTATTTTGTGGGTTTAATGGAACACTTATTTGGTCACTTAAATGCTCTATTTTTTGGCTTTCCAAACAAACATTTGATAAAATCTAATACTTCAAACTTAATTAAAATCCATAAACAAACACCTCTCAAAAGCCAAACGAAAGAAAAAGTTTTATTCCCTTCCTTTCTAATCCCTTCCTATCATTCCAAACATCTTTTAATCTATTAAAAAAAATAATAATAATAAATAAAAGAAAAAATTGGTTAGCTTAGATTTGTCAGACTGCACCTGTGCATTTCACTTGTGGAATTGATTTCAGATCATTTTCTTTACTACCTGACCCACATTCAAAAACAATAATCATTCACCTTCTTCTTACACACATTTATTTTATATATATATATATATATGTGTGTGGAAGAACAAAACTAATTAATAATCTCTTATTTTTTAAAAAAAAAAAAAAAAAAAACTAATATATTCTCAACCATGTCACGTAAATTGCGCTCAAATATTTCCTCTCTTAATCTTAGGGAAAGTTGAGAAAGAGAGAGAAGACTCATTTCCTATGAATTAGGTAAATAAAAATGATTTAAAAGAAAAATCAGCCACAAGAAGAAGATTAATCAAATATTTATGTACTAAACTAGGGTTTAAAAGAGAAATTAAGAAAAGCTTGGTACATTAATTTTATTCTTGTTTCTAAATTGTTTTATAATTAATTCTGAGTCACATATTCAACTGATTAATATATTTTTCAAGCTCATCTTTTGTCAATGAATCTTAACTAGAATAACAAACAAAAGATGATCAGCTAAACCAATTTAATGACTCAAATTGAGAAAGAAACCAATTTGGATACAAGAATTTAAAAAAAAAAAAATATATATATATATATATATATAGAGGAAGAAAAGTATTTAGCCCTAGAACTTACCATGATCCTCCACCCAACATCCCAGTCCAATAACCAGTTGAATCCCCTTGTTCTTTGCCTTGCTCAACCCCATTAGCCCCTTGCATAAGCCGCCCTCCGCCACCACTACCCTCGGTCGGTACGACGCCATATCCATCAAGAGAAAATCCAAGGCTCGTCTTGAATTGATCGTGGAGATCAGGAAACCCCGTCGTGTAAACGGAACCAGGATCCGGGACGACGAGGGTCGAAGGCATTGGAATGAAACAATTCAAACCCCTAGAGTTGCTCGTCATCCCGGTGAGAAGCTCCATCGCGGAAAGCTGATGCAACGTCGTCGTTGAAGAGACAGGCGGCGAGATCGACGTAGGGTTCCCGTCGAGGGCGATCTCGGTCGGGAGATCGGAGGTGAAAAGATGATGAGAGGGTGGGAAAGACAAATTGAGATCTTGGGAGGGAGTGGATTTATTAGGGTTTTGTGGGAGATCAAGAATTTTCTTATTACTAGAAGTAGTAGTCGATGAATTAGGTTTTAATTTGTTCTTTCTTGAGCCGCCTCCAACAGGGATGTTTCTTAAGGATCCACCTTCAGTCCAATACCTTCTACAAGCTTTGCAAAAGTATCTTGGTTGAGTGAGGCTATAATTATTGTAATAACAAAATTTGGTATTTGTTGAATTGCACCTTGGACAATTCAAAGCTTGCTCCTTTTGGGGTCTAATTTTTCTCTCAATTACAGAAACCCCACCTTGAGGCAATTTCCCCACAATCTCCTAAAAAATTCCAATAAAATCATTACACAAACCAAGAACAAAATCAGAACTTAATAAATTAATTTGAATGCCAATAATTAAAGACACACACACATATAACAAAACAAATTCAAACTAAAGCTGCTTTAGAAAAAACAGTTTTCAAGGTTAAAAAGAGAAGGGAAAAAGAACTAAAACCCACCTTTATCTTTTGACACAAAATAAAGAGAAAGGACAAAGAACCAAAGTATGTTGAAGAAAGTATCAACTTTTTTTCTTTTTTTCACTGAATATTTTGGGGGAAGTGGAGATCAAAGAAAGGGAAGCCAAAAAAAAAAAAAAAAAAAAAACCCTTAAAATTTATTTTAAAGTTGGTTTTTTTTTTTTTTTATAACATGGGCATGGCCAAAATCAAAACCCCACACAGAAAAGTTGTTAAATTTCATAAGAGATCATAAAGAATTAGAAGAAAAAAAAAAGGTTTACCTGTGGCCATTGAGTATTATCCATGAGATTGAAGAAACTAATTTAGAAGATATTATTTTGGGGGGAAAATTAGAGAGAGAAAAGTGTTGAAGTTTGAAAGTGGTGAAGAAAAAGCTGAGAAAAAGAATGTTTTCAGATGGGTTCATGTGGAAGTTCTGCCTATGAATTGCTGACCCTTCTTTTATTTGCTCATACACTCAAAGATAAGAGAGAGAGAATAGAGGAGAGAGAATAGAGGAGAGAGAAAAGAAATAGTTTTTACTATTATTTATTTATTTATTTATAACTATTTTTATATATTTTTGAAGAGTTTACACAAATAATTGTATAGGTAGAGCCAGTGGGAATATTTGTCTAGAAATAAAAAAAATGAAATTTGGTGTGGTGGGTTTGTGATGGTATTGTCATAACCATTCAAACTAAGATTCTCTCTTTCTTTCTCTTTCTATAAATTATTCAATCCACTCACTTCTTACGTACTGACCATTTTCACAATATGGATACTAATTATTATAATTATTATTATTATTATTATTTATTTATTTAACAATGTAATGTATGATATAATTCCATGGTTAAAAGAAAGAGGTTGTCACTCTTACAAGCGGCAAACAGCTAGCTCCTTAACATGCTCTTTGAGATTGTGGGTTCATCAATCTTGAATTGAATCTCAATTTTACTTTTATTGAATCGAATACATGTTTGAATTTATAGGCTATGATACCATATTAAAATGAAATGTACGCATCTATCTCAAAATCAATTGTCTAAAAGAAGAATAACTCACCTTATGATCTTATACTTGAAATGAAATTGAAAGGTGAGGAAAATTTGAGATTCGGTTCAAAATTGGTAAATTCAAAAAAAGTATCTTCTTGAGGGGGGCGTGTTAAGAAATAATCCCACATTGGAAAAGTAAGAAAATATTGTAATATCTATAAGATAAGTATGCTGCTTCTCTTATTGTCAGTTGGTTTTGAGATGGACGCCACACTTTTTAATACATTTTCTAATCGAGAATGCTTAACTCCTCAAGAATTGGGTAGATTGACCTTTGACTCCATACTTTATTTTCTCTAAGTGTTTGTCTGAGGAAGGAGAATGACAACGATAATTGGCCCATAAATGAAAATTAGAAGAAAATTAAAAAAAATAATGAGTATTTGTGTTTGGACGAAGGAAATGACCACGAAGAACATAATTATTTGTGAATGGTTTACATTTCAACAATCACCAATATTTATCAGTGATATAAAGAAAACTGAAATCTTCATGTATAGCAAAAAGTTTTTTTTTTTTAAATCAATAAAATTTCCTGTACATCAAAGTCTTGAAAATATTTTTTTGTATAGAAGACAATTAAGTTGGTCCATGTAAATAGTTGCATCAAAATCCTCATATTTCTTCCATCACTAATTTTTTTAAAAAAACGATCGCTCAATTCGATCGATAATAGTTTTCAATCAGAATTAGTGGTTGAAGTTTGGAGGTGCTGGTAGTGGCGCATGACGGTCGACAACTGAAAACGACAAGTGTCTTATCTCATTGGAAAGTTCTTCCCTTCGTAAGCACAGATCCAATCTCGATTTTGCAAATGAAGATCCAGACTTTGTAGATTTGAAAATAAAGAGATATTGGACTTCAAAAAAAATTCGTCGGAAAAAATGAAGAACTAGTTGTCGTTGTTGCCCACGTCGTATTTCAGTCCAATTGACCCAAAACTATTTCACTTATCTACTTTCTCTATAGATGAGAAAACTGAAGAGGAGGAGATGTGGCTAGAGTCGGAAAGATTAAGATTCTTTACAAAATAAAATCAAATTGTGCTATTAATAAATTAAAAAAAAAGAACGTACTACAATTATATTATACCACTCAAAACCAACTATACACGGTAAACTTCCTAATTTTAACGAAAAAAATAATAACATCTCCTCTCTCGCTTGTTTTTCACTTCCATGTATTAAAAGTTTGGAAGCACTCTTTCATTTATTATTATTATTATTATTATTATTATTATTATTATTATATTTCATTTTTTAAATTCAAAAAAATATATGAGATTCAAATCCTTAAATAACCAATATATGTTTTACTAATTAAATTATACTTTTACAAATTTTAACAAAATTTAGGATAAAAAATTTAAATTAATAACAATATGGTTAATAATTCATACATTATCTCATTTTAATAATAATGAGTATTAATCTTTACCCTTTTTTTTTCTTCCTTCTCTATTTCTCTATTATGTGTACTCTTAATTTTGGCCTTTTCTTCAATCAATTTGGCTTTTTTTTTTCTTTTTTTTTTTTTTTTTTTTTGGTTTGCTATGTATTAAATAGATACATGCATATGCATATATCAAACTTTTATTTTTGTAGTCTTTTTTGGAAAGAGAGAGATTGGAGCTTGAATATCAAAATGCTTTTGTTGTCCTCAACAATTGTGTGCACTATTATGTTATGTTTCCTCTAGAGTATTGAAAGACCAAATTTAGTTTAATTTTCATTATGTGATGTTATTATATGAAAACCATTTTAATTGTCTTTAAAATAATGTTCTTTGTTCATATTTTGTTCACCATTATATTACTACAACTAAAACCTCTTCTTTCTTTTTTTTCTACGTATAAATATCAACGTTGAGATATAAATAAAGTTGTCCGACATTGATTGTGTTGAGAAATCGTAAACACGACAATCAAAAGAAAAATAGAGAATATATCAAAAATAACACACTGATTTACGTGGTTCAATGGAGGAGAATGGTTTTAATGGAGGAGAGTGAACATAAAAATTTTGATCAAGAGAGACTAGGATTTGATGAGGAGTTTATACAGTGCAGGCCCATAAAACTATACTATAACAATCGGTTGAATTATAAAAAAACACAAATACAAGAAACTTGCTTGGTGATATAGGACAACCGAAACCCTCGGCTAAGTAATCAAGGGTATCACAATTCAAGGAATATCACAACACGTCAAAAAAAAGGAAGATCATAAATATATAAGTGATGACAATCATCTCTTTTGATATGAGACGTGAAATAAAAAAAAACAATAGCATAAAAATATACGTCTAAAATGGATAATAACATATCAATATTTAAATTTGGAAAAGAGATTAAAGAATATGAATTTTAAAACTAAAATACAAGAAATTAAGGGCGTGCTTAGGGGCTGGGTTAGAACACACTCTAACCTAACACGTAGTTCAATGCACCTTATTTATTTATTTATTTATTTTCTAACCAACTATTCCTATTATATTAATTATCTTTATTTTTTTTTCTATAAAAAAATAATTTTCATCACAAATTTTGTCTCTACCCAACTTAAAAATTCAAAAAGAGAAAATAAACAAAAAGAAGAAATTTCTCATGTAGAAGAGTTTTGCAATTTGTAGTTAATTTTGTGTAATGTCCGTACCAGATAAGATGTACCAGTTGGCTAATACTTTTCCATTTTATACTTAACATTTGTGATGTGATTCATGGTTTTATTATACTCATGTCTATATTTATATGTTAGGTTAAAATACAATTTTGATTCAATATTTCATTAAACATTAACTAATTTTTAGTTCCCTTCTCACCACATTATTTTGATTTAAGATGTTTAAGGAAATTAGAAAAAAAAAAAATTATTATCTATTTAAATCATAATGATAAGTGCACAATTTCTGGATGATTTTTTTTAATTTTAATGAATGTGTTAAAAATATGTAACCATTTTGATATAAATCAATAAACATTCAATCCTATATATTTTTCATTCTGTTGGGTCAAGTTAGTGCATGTGTCTGACTGGTCTTTGTTAATGTGTATGTCTTTGTTGGTTAGGGCTAGAGTTTTTAAGTTGATGGCTTGAATGTTTGGTGGTTTGTGATGATTTGTACAAAGATTTTGTACGCAAAGGTCATAAACTTGTTAGAAGATTGAATGTTTCGTGACTCGAGTAGTCGAAGTTAAATCCCGTTAGGATTCAATCCCTTCTTTTATTCTTCGTGGGGTCCTATGGCTTAGTCGTGGCTTATGTCATATCTATTAGGAGTTGCATTTCTTCATGTCGGGTACAATCAAAACTTCGGTTGCATTCAGATAGTGAGTTAAGCCTTATTGCTGGCAACTTATGCTTTCATGGTTACGCTTTGGTTTGTGGAGTCGGTCCAGCTCGTGGTCCCTGTTTAGGGAGTTCTCCGTTTGCTGGTGTATGTGCTTCCTTCCTAAATGAAAGTTGTATGTTGTTTTGAAAAAAAATATATATATATTAATAACCAAATATTTTTATCGTTTTTTTTTGGAATATCGGAATTATTTTAAAAGCACCACTAAAAAAGTGGGTCAAGTCAGATAACTGCTCCATATGAGATTGAAATATTCCTTGAAACGACATGACGAAAAAATCTCATTCGCACGCTATTTTCCTAAGACCACTTCTTTAACTACTTGGGTTGTGTCGGTCAAGTACCTTTTTTAACCTTTGGTAAACAACTATTTCTTTTTTTTTTTTTTTTTTTTTTACAAAACTTTTTTTTTTTGAGATGAGACAATAACCAATAATTTTTTTAGAAATGTTTATATTTTTATTTTGTTAAGACTATAAAATTTTAATAACTAAAAACTTATAATTTTAAAATATTTATGTTTATTTTTTTATTTTAATCTAATTGAAAGCAATGAACTAAATTATAAATTTCTTTTCCTAACATTTAATTTATTTTCATAATGCACAAAAATCAAATTTATTATTTCACTTTTATTTTTTAATTTTTTTTTTTAGTTGGGTAAAAGTATTAAAAATTTGTTTCATTTCTGTCTCTAAACTTTCAAAAATCTAAATTTAATATTTAAAATCTGAATTGTGTTATATTTTAATGTCTTAATTTTTCAAAAATTCAATTTTAATCCTTTAACTTTGACATTCGTTTCGTTTCGATCCTTGAATTAAAAAAAAAAAACTTTAAATTGATCTTTAAAAAAATGTTTTTCTTCAAAAAAAAATTATTATCTTTCATTTCAAGTATGATTTAAATAATAAAAAATGGTGTGAGTATAAAATTAAAGTGAACAACATTATGCCAGCAAGAGCATTGTGTATATAACCTAGTAATTAAAAAAGTTGGGATTTCGAAAGGTTTACTCTTAACGTTCTTGAATTCAAAAAAAGTTATTACATTAACAAACTAATATTTGCAATTGTTGAGGGTCATTCGAACTCTATATGAAATTCTTAGTCGATAATAAGATAATTTTTTTTTTTTTTTTTTTTAAGAGAATTCCATAAATTTAGAGATTGGTTACTATTTCATAATAGAACAAAGAAATTAAAAAAAAATAAAAATAAAATAATAATAATCTAGGGTCTTTGTAATGTAATAAATTTGGTGTAAAAAATAGAAACTTGAGGCAAGTGAAAAAAAACAGTTGAATCAAAACAATTATTTTTATAGATTTATTTCTTTCAATATAATTATTTTATAATATTCTATGAAGATACAAAATACGGATATATTAGGTGTGAAAGTCGGCCAACATTTGAATCGGAAAATAAGAGGTTTTCAAGTACATACCTAAATATTTATTACTTCCTGAGTCATGATTATTGTCTTATTAGTAGTGAGTCATAAGATAAGAAGTTCGAATGACTTAATTTTCTTAAAATTCAAATTTCTAATTACTCAAAATAATCACATAATTTCGTATATTTAAATGGGTTCTAATAATAAAAATAAAAAATATCTTTATCCAATAAATAAATACTCAATTCTTTTTTACATCTATATTCTATGTTGGATTGCCTCCATGGCATGTTTGATTGGGTGGAAATGGTTGGAAATAGATCTGTTTCGTCACAAACTTTCATTACATCATTATTAATTTAATTATTTTTTATTTTTTATTTTTTATTTTTTTGGTTTGTGTGGTAGCCAAACATAAACATGTAGTATTGGCTATAACTAAATTGCTGTTTAGTAATCCACACATAATGGAAAGTTCCATCAATCATTCCTTTTTGTTTCTTCTTTGCTTTTGGTTTTGGGGTTTGGCATGGCCTTCATTATATTTATTAACTGCACAAAACGCAATCATTTTTTTAACGGTGTATGATTGCGATTCACCGCTTCCATGGCCTAATCATGGCCATTCATTTTACATTGTTGCATCTGGGTCCCGCCCATCACGTTGGTCCCACGTGCCCCTCCATGTCAGATTGTATTCATCAAATTATTGCTTAGCTGTTTGTATCTTATGAATTTCGCAAGGACACGCGTCACTTTCTAGTGGTTTCAGTTTTCTTTTTAATTTATAGTGTGAGAATTATAGACGTATGAATAATTAGCCGAATAATTTATTTTAAATGATTAAAAATAAAAAATTATATCAAGTGATTTTAAATAATAAATTTTAGTAATAGCTTGTTTGTATCATGCGTTTAAAAAGTGATTATAAGAACGCGTTTTTAATCCTCTGTAAAAGAACAAAATAAATAGCCTCGTAGATTTTAATGTTGTGTGAGAAATACTTCTAATTATGACTAAGGAAGCAAATGAGATGACACCATTTGGTATTATAATTTTTTTTTTCTTTCAATGAAAATATCAGAAAAAAATATATAAGAACAATTGTTGCATCAAAATAGTGCACCTCCCTTAAGAAGAGCTTACCTCCTTAATGATAAGAAGACATTTTTTTTATTGTAATTACAAAACATAAAAGATATTTTATAACAAAAAAATATATAGAGAGAGGAAGAATGTTGCCAATGATTAACCAAATAGAGTAAACCGTGTCAATAAATATTAAAAATAAGAACTATATATAGATTATCGAATGAGTTAGTGGTGCGTTGGTTTCATTATTTGGTAGTAATTTAGTTCAATACCACATCACGAGTTACATCCTGAAAATCAATATTTGGCTCTCATTTATTTGAGTTCTTCTTCCAAGATCCCTCTCATTCGATTATGAATAATAAATATCTAGATATATTTTCTAGATTAATTATATTTGATATTTAAATATTAATAGATATTTAAGATATTAATTTGATATTATTAATACTAGAGATATTACAATATTTGATGCATTTTCCACCATTTATAATAGTATCTATTGAACCCAAACACGCCTCTACATGATTGAAGTGTCTTTCTATATCCAGAACTTGAACAGCACGTGCTAGTGCGTCACACGTCAGCAGTAAGCAACACAATTTAAAAACTTCAAAAAACAAATAAATAAAAGATGATTGATCTGTTTTGTGTGTCTGACTTCTTCGTTGTCACAAATATTCCATTCAACGAAAAAACAAATCCACTGCGGCCACTTTCATTTATCTTTCGTCCAACAGATTGCGATGGGAACTTGGAGGAAGATCGCAGCCGTTGATCTTTAAGCAGAATAAAGGATTAGATTTTTGTGGGGGCACACCAAAGCTGGTGCTAAATTAATCCCGAGAGACTAACCGTAAATTATAAAAATAAAAAATAAAAAATTTGACGGGTATAATTAAAATATTATTTTAGTCTTAATCTTTAATCTTTTAATTTATAAAGTATTAAAATTATTACAGAAGAAATCATTATCGAAATTTGAGGTGTATTAAATTGATTAGAATATTAGTTCAACTGTCATTAATAATGTTACAGTATTTATTCGATATGTAATTTGATTCTCAATCTCTAACGTTATAACTTTAAAAAAAAAATTAGAAATATAAATTATTGATGGAATTAAAAGTAAGCATGAGAAAATAAGATTATAAGATTGGGAAGGAAATGATAAATCATAGGGGAAATGAATAATAATCCTAAAGAAAGAATTGTTAGAAGCCAAAATAGAATTATTAAACATTTACAGTTTGGTCCCTTGGAGCTTTCATTTGTTAATAAAGGATGAAAACCAAAAACAAATTGAAATGTTTCTTTCTACAATATAATAAATCACGAGTTCTTGTCTTCATCTAACTAAAATCTAATAATAATCATTTTTTAATTTAAATAGTTAATTATATCAACTTGGATTTATTAATAGTTAACCTATTGAATTGTCGAAATATTACTATTTATTTATTCTGATTTAATTTTAGTATCTTATTTAATCGTGTGATCGTGTAATTATGCAATTTATTTTAAGAGCATCAGAGTGCGCTTTATTTTTATGCATACTTTCTCTCTCAAATACAATGTTTCATTTTAATTATTTTTTCTACAAATGTGTAATTTGATTTTGTCAACTTTAACCTCAATTGGATAAGAAATAATTGACACGATGTCAAGCTCCATCATGGTAGTGAGTATAAACTGGAGGTTATAGATTCTGTTGAACGATGTCCCACATCGATAAGGTGGAGAGTCCTCCGAATATTCTTAAGATAAGGTAGGTTACTTATTGTATTGCCAATTGATTTTGAGTTTGATGCATATTAGTCGAAAGGTTTTTCTGTCACTTTTTATTTACTCCTCATCTATTGGGAGCGGATTTATAGGTCTTTTTATAATTATTATTAATGAATGAATTTTGATTTTTTTTTTAAATAATAATAATAAAAGAAGTGTGGAGATATACAGCAAAAAGCTTCCATCAGGTCCAGCCACTTTGTGGATTTGGGCCGCGAATGACTGTCTGCTAGATCGGGCTGGATCCTTATTCGGCTAAGCGAAGCCAATATTTAAAATAAAGAAAAAAAGAGGGAAAATTTACCAAATTAGTCAAATATAAAAAAATAATTACAAATATAATCACTTAAAAAAAATGTTATAATATTAATAAATATTATCACATACTTTTTTATAATATAGTATTAAACCATATTAATGATTATAAATACAAATATTTTAGAAATTGATACGTTTATAATTATTTTTGTAAAAATGATCCATCAAATACAATTTTCTTTAAATAATGGGACAATTAGTTAAATTTTAAAATTGAGAAAAATATTAAAAGAATAGTAGTTTGTTTTGGACTTTAAATTAAGGATAATTATGTTGGATATTCATGTTTGGGAAAACAAGTACACGCTATCCAAATTTCAAAACATTTGTAAGAATATTTTTCTATTTTCCTATCTCATTAATTATTTTTTAAAACCCAATTATGCCCCTAGAGGAATCCCATTTTGGAATTAAATCTCTTTTTATTTTCATTTTTCAACTACTTTTCTAAAATAGTTCTATTTTCTAAATTTAATATATTCTCATATATATAAACTGCCCCTTAAATGTTGGCAAAATTGTGATGTTGGTTACAAAATTCAAAGAAAATTTGTGATTTTTTTTTTTGTCCACAAAATAAGTCCTCGTTTCCATAACAAAAAAAAAAGGGTAAATTTTTATTTTATTTTATTTTTTGTGTAAATTTTTTGACAAGCATACTAATGATAATAGTGTAGTAAAAGTTACCCGTTTATGTCTATGAAAGGTGGCACAGTTGGTTGAACGTTTTGACTGATTTTTCATTATGTATCATTAATATTAATACTCTTTTATTTTTCATAAATATTGATTATGTTTTCCAAATATTATAAAAATAGGAACCATGAAATGACGGTTGCTTTATAAGAAAATAATTTTCAAATGAGAGTGAAAATATTATAAGAGAAAAACCTACTTACCCATAAAATGTAGGTAGATTCAACTTTATTCATATGTCAAGAAGGATTTAAGAAAATTAATTTGTACTACTTATACCAATAGTTGTACCTTTTTTCGGTGGCTTAATCGAAGAAATTTTATAGTTAAGCGTGATTAGCTTACATGCGAGACAAATTTAGAACTTCATTTTTTTTATAATCTAAAAAGACAAAATATATATTTCGTGTGGCATCAAAGTTGCCACATGTATACAACGAAGGGCTTCTGGTAAGTTTTTTTCACAAATTA
>JBBMEG010010547.1:20694-32218 GCA_037832605.1 Cyclanthera cordifolia
AATATATATTTCGTGTGGCATCAAAGTTGCCACATGTATACAACGAAGGGCTTCTGGTAAGTTTTTTTCACAAATTAATGTCACATGTGGGTTTCAAACTCAAGATGGACAAGTTTATCTTTCCTACAGATGTAAAAATCTCATAATTTTAAAAAAGGATTAGTTACAACACTTATCAAAATTTTAAGAGAACGCTAATTGATGAAACTGAAAGTTCAATAGCTTAATTGAAAATCTCCTTCGTTTTATGCATGAGTTTTCATCTCAACCATTATAGTAGGAGAAAGTGATGTGTAGGTAAACATTACTTCTTAAATTAGTGTCAGCTGTCACACAAAATATAGTTTTCTTGTCTTTTTAGTTTATAAGAAAAAATTGCGAGGTTCTAAATTTGTCACATATGAATAAAGTTAGGTCTATCTACACATGTGTATGCAAGTTTTTCTCTTAATTTGTAGACACATCCCGTATCTCTATTTCTTTATTGTCTCTTAGTGCCTGGTCTAAGGACAGATGTGGTTACTCTAGATATAGTGAAACTCTTGATTTCAAAAAAAAAAAAAATCTCAAAAATACCTAAAAAAACCCTAGTATTTTATTGAACATAATATTATACATTAAAGAAAAGTATTTGATAAGGACAAGATATTTGTGACATTTTTCACCTTTTTGTTAAAGATAAAGTTCCACTTGCTTAGGTTTGAATGTTCATTCAACCCTTAAAGTTGGGCTGTTTGACAGGGAAATATGTTAGAAAATGGGAATGTACTTGTGGATATATATATATATATATATATATAGCAGCCTCAAAAGTTGTTGAACCATTAAATTGTGATTGTGGGGGCAAAGGTTGATCCACCATAAAATAAATATACCTCCTTTACTAAGCCTATAATAATTTTCAAAATTCTAAAAATTCCAATTATTTTATTTTATTTTATATAGGGGTTAGTCTTTCGAATTATATTCATCAGATATTGCCACACAATACAATTTAATGACTTTAAACTGTGTAACAATATCTGATAAGTCACGAGTTTGAATCTTTTATTTTAATTATTGTATAATTAAAAAAATATATTGTGCGGGGCAAAATATATTTTTATTAGATAATTGAGTAACTAAATTTATATAAATTTGTCAACCGAGATTGATAATTAATATATATTGAATTGAATTCGAATTCTTCAAATTCTCAAGATTCACGAATAAAAAATCATATAGAATTTAGAATTTAAGTTAAAGTTTTATGTATTTTTCTATATGTTTGTTTACATAATTATGAAGGTTTTAATTGAGAGATACATTTTAGAGATGGGAGAATAATTTGTGAAAGGAATTAAGAATTTGAATTTCTACATTGTTTCTTCATCTATTGTATTTCGAAAAATAATATAATTTGATTCTCGTGTTCGAAAGTTAATATAGAAAACGAGAGAATAATATAAAAAAAGAGTGTTTTAAATTTAATATTAAAAATAAAATAAAATAAAGAATTATCAACACACCGCCTAGTTAACTCTTTGGCCTCTACCATAAATTTAATATTCAAAATAAAATATAAATAAAGAATTATCAACACACCGTCTAGTTAACTCTTTGGCCTCTTCCAAATTCAAGAAGCCAATTTTTGCATCTACAATATGGCGTGTTTGAGGTGTCGGGTTAGGGTGGGTTACACTAACCCACCTTCATCCAACGCTTGGTCTAATGCATTTTCTTTTTTTCATCTATTTTTTCCAATAACTGTACATATTATATAATTATCTTTAATTTTTTTATATAAAAAACAATTTTCATCACATTACATCAACTTTTATCTCTTTCCAACTCTATATTGCGCACACATACTCTGTTTTGGATGATATTAACTGTTAAATAAATTACATTTTCATATGTATTAATTATCACTTTTCTTTTAAAGAACAAGAGAAAAACATTCATTTTAAATATTTCATTAAGTATAATCCCAAAATCTTCTTACATTATAACATTTCATCTATATCCTTATTTATACATTTAAAAAACATATCTTTATTTTCATCACAAAATCTTAGGCAATATATGAGAGTATCTTAACTCCATAACCAATTATTTTTTTAAAATAAACATGATTTATCACCATTAAATGATGGATAACATAATTGAAACATTGAACTCAAAAAATAACATACTCATATTTTATGATCTTCAACACAAAAAAAAAAAAGAAAAAAGAAAAAAGAAAAAAAACATTGCACTACACGCATAACAATATTATTAAATTATAATTAGTAAACCAACATCATAAGCACAATCAAATCGAAAAAGAAAAACACTTTACCATGATATCATATAACCTCATTTAATAATCAAAAAAATTATAGTTCAAATTTGATTGTGTGTTTTGATTTGATAGAAAAGATTTGAATAAAGTATGACAAGAAAAAGTTGATAATAATTAAGGCAATAACCTTTTGGACATGTTTACCAAGTAATTAGTTAATATAATTAGGTGTATATATTTTAAGAAAAATTATAAATTTTGTTCATTGGAAGAAAAATAGAGTTCAGTCAAATTTCGAATTTAGTTATTATGGTTGGAAGGAATATAAAATTTAGTTATTATAGTTTGGAGATATATAAAATTTAGTCCACATGTTTGTAAAAATAGAATTTAGTCTCTATATTTGATAAAATAAAAAAATAGTCCATGTTATTTATACATTTAGGCAAATTAAGTACGTAGATTTAACTTTTGATATATGAAATAATTCAATTTTTTGTACAATCAATTTCTTACCCACACTCTCACCATTAAACACATAAATAATTAATTTCTACGTATTTTATTCAACAACAATTACGAACGACATAGACTATTTTTTAGATTTTACGAAACCTTAGAGACTAAATTCTAATTTTTCAAACCATAAAGACTAAATTTTAGATTTCTCCAAACCATAGAGACTAAAATATAGATTTTTCAACTATACAACTAAATTCTAACTCTATTCAAATCATATGAACTAAATTTATAATTTATTTTAGATTTTAATAATTGATGAATTAACTAACTACTTGTTTGAGAATTATTGTTAGTGATAATCGAATAATAAATTTGAATAATAAATTTGATATGTCATCTAATAGAGAATTTGATAATTGATCGGATACTACCTAACACAAATAAAAGATATAAAAACAAAAAAAATACAATAATTGAGATTGAGATAATTCAAACTCATGATAATTAGATATATATTAATATTAATTGTATGTTTGGAGTGGTAGAAGGAAAGTGAATGTTTGTTCTTATCTTACCGCTTGATCTTCAAAATTGATAACATTCGCTAATTTATTCGCTACCCTCCTCTTTTTGTCGGTAGCCAAACGTGCCCTAAGTAATATGGTTGGCCTAACATTGTTTAATGCTTTCTTCTACCAAAGAGAAAGTAGATTGGTTGATGTCTAATTTTGACCAAAAGAATAGGAGAAAAAGAAAAAAAAAACGACTTGAAATTCCGTGTACTAAGATTTTCCACGAACCATTCTTCAGCTTCCAAACTCCAATTGTTGTCACTGGCGGTCGAACCGAAGAACTTTCTACTTTTTACTCATTAGCCCTTTTGATTTTCCATATTTGCTGTTTCAATTTTCCAGTTAACATCATCCCACTGTATTGTTTGCCTCCGAATCTGGTAAAATCCTCGGTTGAGAAGACTCCCAGAAGAGGAAGAGCCTCAGATTGGTTTGACTCAAGTTCTGGGCTACCCAGGTCAGAAAACTTCGATTTTCTCTATGATCTTTAATCACCCGTTTCAGTTTTTTATTTTTCTTGTCTAATTTCTCTGATTTTGATTGTTGGGTTGCTTCTTCCTTGTTCGATTTTGTTCAATTTACTGCTTAGTGTCCTTATTGCTTTTACTGTTGTTGTTTTTGGGGTCTTTTAGGGTTGGTCAATTTCGTGGACTGATTATATGTTCCTGTTTTGATTCTCTGTTGATGGGTTTGTGGCCGTGGTTCTAACAGTTCTCATTTTGTTGTTTTTTGAATTCTTGGAAACGATTACCAGAGTTGGTGTCTACGTAGAATCCAATTTTCGATTGTTGAGCGAGCGTGTGCGACGGCTCGAAGGATAGGTTTCTGGGTTGGTGTTTATCTATTGAGTTTTAGTCTGGATTCCATGAATTTGAAGCGAAGGGGAGAGGTAAAGTAAAGGGAGAGAAGAAAGATGGATTTGGTTTACTGTGAGGAGGAAGTTGAAAGATTCTATGATACTCGTGAGGAGATCTCTTCTGTGTCTGATTGGGGATCTGATTGCTCTGAGAACTGTAGCACAAGTTTTGGGGATGATAGAGATGTTCCTGAAAATTTAGGATATGGCAGCTGGATAAGAAACATGGAAAGTGTTCGTGAGCGCAGAAACAAGTTCTTCAAATGGATGGGTTTGGATTTGGATTTGGATTTGGATTTGGATTTAGATCAGAATTTTGACAACATAGATGAAGAAGAAGGGGTTTCGTTTTGGAGAGGTTATAGTGATAGAATTCTGGAAGATTGTGGAACTGTGTTGCGACTTTCAGGTTCGGAAGGGGAGTTGTCTTCTAGCCTTACCCTGTCTTCCATGTCGAATGAAGCTCCAGAATCGTCGGGAAATGTTGCTGTCGAGGAGAATTATGCTTGTTCTATCAGGAATTTGGACAATGGGACTGAATTTATTGTGGATTGTTTCAGTCAAGATGGAATGTTGAGCATGTTACGAGAAGTTGGTTCGAACCGATCTTTTAGTTTTGATGAGTTTGAGAGAAACATTGGGCAGACTCCCTTGGTTCAGGAACTCTTTCGCAAAAATGTCGTGAAGGCTGGGCCTATTGTCAATGTCAAAAAAGATATAAAGAAGGGTTGGCTGAGGAAATTGGGTGCATTGGCTTGTATAGTCGACAACAAGGAGGGTGCAATGAAGCGTGACGTTCTCAATTCATCATCTAAGACTGGGATACAACAAGTTCGTGTTCATCCATATAAAAAGCAGTCCAAGGAATTATCGTCCCTTTTTGTGAAACAAGAATTTGAAGCACATAAAGGGTCAATTTCTACCATGAAGTTCAGTTTCGATGGAAGATACTTAGCTACGGCAGGTGAAGATGGCATTGTGCGTGTATGGCAGGTGATTGAAGATGTGAGAATCGATAATTCCGACATTCACGATGTCGATCCTTCCTCTTTGTATTTCTCAATGAATCAATTGTCTAAATTAGACCCCTTGGATGTGCCAAAAGAGACTGTAGGCAAGACAAAATTGAAGAGATCATCAAACACAGCCTGTGTAATTTTTCCACCGAAGCTATTTAGGATATTGGAGAAACCATTGCAGGAGTTCTTGGGACACAGCGGCGAGGTCTTGGATTTATCTTGGTCTAAAAAAGGGGTCAGTACAATAAATAACCTTTTATGGGCCTTTTTTTTTTTTTTTTGTATATATGTTTTTTATTATTGCCATGATGCCATGAACCATGATGTCTCTAATGATAATTGATACCTATAATTTGTGTATATCTACCTAGGTACGTATGTTTTACTCTTGATTCTGAATTTCGCAATAGTCACTAATTATTAATATTTTTCCAATGTTCTATGCAGCTTCTGCTGTCATCTTCTGTTGATATGACAGTACGCCTTTGGCAGCTAGGATGTGATACATGCCAAAGAGTTTACTGTCATAATAACTACGGTAGACTTCTTTAGACACACATATATTAGTGTTTGTTGTATGCTTGATTTCACATTAATTATTGATGGATGGGATATTTTCTGTTAAACGTCAGTAGAGTTCTTTTTTTTGTCTTGATTTATTTGCCATCTTTTGCAGTAACGAGTGTTAGTTTCAACCCTCTAGATGAAAATCATTTCATAAGTGGCTCAATTGATGGTAAAGTCCGGATCTGGGAAGTTCTTGCTTGTCAAGTGGTTGATTATATCGACATTCACGAGATAGTAACTGCAGTATGTTACAGACCAGATGGAAAGGTTCGATATACTTTTGAGATCTTTGTATTCTTTTGTCCGTCGACCTCTCCCTTCTGGTCCTTATCTCCATCCCCGATTTGTGTATTATTCCTTATCTTCTTACTTGACCTGTGTATAGGGAGGAATTGTGGGGTCCATGACTGGGAACTGCCATTTCTATAATATTATAGGTATGCACATGCAACATTACGTTAATTCATTTTTTTTTCTTTGTTGTGTTTTTATTCTTTTGATAAATATAATCTATTTGATATGCGTGTAACTCCTTGGAAATGCTCGAAGTTCTGCCTCTAGGTCCAATTTATTTGCACAATTATAAGGCTTTAGTAGTTTCAACTTGCAAGACGAGATGAATCAGTGTGATAAATCTATTGTTTGCACACAGGTTTAATTTGTTTGAGTGTGATCCAGATTACGAAATATATGTTTGATACACGAGTTTTCATTTATCAGTTTTACAGGCTTTCAACCTTCTGCTATGCGTCTTCTTAATCGTTTAAATGGCTGTTGCATCGAATTTATTATTATTCTTGTTCTGACTTCAACTGGAAATTCTTTTAGATCTTCGATGCCAACTTTCGGCTGGCTATTTCCATGGAGAATGGTTGAAAGGGTGTTTAGTTTTGCTAGTGCAGTCTCTCGTTAGGCGTAACACCTCTACTTCGGCCTCCTTATCCAAAATACTTTTGTTATTATTATTTTTTTTTAAGTTAGGGGTTGGCTTCTCCTTTTCTTGGTAGACTATATTTTGTATGCCCTTTTAGTGTTCATTCATTTTTCCTCGGGTTGGAAAAAGAGACTAGAGAGGAAGTCACTATCTCTAATTATTTGATTTGGATGGTCACTGATCTCTCTACCAAGTAAATGAGATGAGTGGGGAGGTAGCTTTAGTTGTTTAATACTTGAAATGGTTAACATGTCAATGCTTCTAGAATACTTTTTTACTCTATACAGTGTCTTATCAATATACCAGAAGATTAAATGCTTGTTTGGAAGTGTTTTGAAATGGTTAAAATCACCTTTGTGGTAAACAAAATCACTCCGAAATCATTCAAAATCAACTTAATGTTTTGTTTTTACACTTTCAATTGCAATTTTCATATCATAAAAGTTTATTTTGAACGAATAAAAGCGTATTTTGGAATAACTAAAAAAATGATTTTAACCCTTTGAAAACCACTCCCAAACATGCCACAGAGCTCTTGCAGAAACTGCTTTTAATAGTGCTAATTTTTTAGAGTATGGCACTGTTCACGCATATAATTGATTTGCTGATGTGTGATCATTGTAGTAAATAGACCAATTTGATGGAAAAAAATGCTGCTGTTCTTGAGAAATTTATTGCTTATTTTATGGATTCAGATAATCGACTGGCGCTTGATGCTCAGATATGCTTAAATGGGAAAAAGAAGTCACCTGGGAAGAGAATAATTGGTTTTGAGGTATTTTTCTACATTCTAAAGTCTTCCAAACCCATCAAATCGACTCGCTTAGGTATTAACACTAAGTTTTTACAGTTTTCTCCTAGCGATCCGAGTAAACTAATGGTCTCTTCTGTTGATTCGCCGGTTCATATAATTTCCGGGGGTGAAGTCATTTGCAGATTCAAGGGTATGCAAATATTTACTCCATCAGGTTAATGCCAAAGAACAAAGAAACAAAATTGTTAACCTTCTTTCTTGTTTCTCTACATTAGGTCTTCGAAGTGGTGGAAACAAGATGTATGCTTCTTTTACCTCGGATGGGAAGCATATTGTTTCAGCCAGTGAAGACAACGTTTATGTTTCGAATTACAACTGCAAGGACAAAGCATCTCGGAAAAAGAAAAACTGGTCGTCCGAATGTTTCTTCTCTCGTAATGCGACAATAGCCATACCTTGGTCTGGTGTGACAATCACACCCGAACCACCATTATCCCCAACTCGAGTTTGCGATGCTGCAGAAAGTATCCCCGAAATGGAGCCGAAGTATCCCAATGATGATGGTGATAGAGAACGCAAGGTTCCTACATCATCACCCGATTGCTTCTCTATAAGCCGCACTCTTTTTCCAGAGTTGCTCAAAGGAACAGCAACTTGGCCAGAGGAGAAGCTCCTTGATTCCAGTTTAATGACTCCTTCACCTTCCATGTGCAAGACCGAGTTCAAGTTTTTGAAGAATGCTTGCCAGAGCATGCTTAGCTCTCCACACATGTGGGGTCTGGTGATTGTAACCGCTGGATGGGATGGACGAATCAGAACATTTCTCAATTACGGTTTGCCTATTCGGTTATGAATCAATTCCCCGGAAATCAACTCGGTTTCGCGTTCGCATCCTTCTGAGTCAACAACAGCCTGCCAATCTAAGGGGGTTCGTGAAATGACGAACCACCCTCGTTGTAATGTTCCAATCACACGAGTCCATATTGTTTCTATAACATCCGTTGCAGGTGATCGAGATGCGTCAGGATTCGTCTGGAAGGGATGTCGGTATAATAGAGGTTTAATTATCATATACATGATTCTTTTATTTGTGAAGACTGGGAGCTTAGCTTTCAGGAAATAGAAAGAAGAAAAAGTGGTTAGTCAAAAGAGGCAATGGTCCTGTTTTTTGCTATATAAGAAATAATTATTACATTATGTGTATAATAGAGGTATCTATCTGGTGGGTCTTTTGCTTTTGGTGTCCCTAAATTTGGGTTACTGTGATTTTTGTATTTTCCATTCAATGAAGGAAATTGTGCTTTTGATGTTTGTGCTGAATCTATTATTTTCATTTGTTGTTCTGGTATTCAATGTCTTTGATTATTACATTGTTCTGCTGCTTCTCTCACTTCATTCAATTTCATATGCTACCGCTTCATTTTTGTCCATCAACTTTGGTTTGAACCACCGTTCAACTTGCATGGGTGCTGTTCGAATCTACTTACTCTAAATTGATTAAGATTTTAAATGTATGTTGAAAAAGATAGGAAAGATATAGAATTATACATAAAAAGAGATTTGAAATTAATTTATATTAGGGTTAAAATACCATTTTGGTGTTTAGATTTTGAACTTTGTTCTATTTTGGTTTTTAAATTTTCGAAAACTCAATTTTAGTTTTTGAATTTTCAAATTTGTTTTTTCTTTGGTCTTGATCTTTTAAATGTTCAAATTTAATCTTTGGAATTTCAAAATTAATTAAATTTGATCTTTATTGAAATTTTTTTTGTTAATTTTTCTTTAAAAATTATCATATTTTTCAATTATATTTTAGAAATATCTACTTGTATTAAACTAGTAATATTGTTGAACTAATTTCAAATTAAAATTTATGGCAAGGATTAGTTTTAAACTTTTTTTAAGTCTTGTGATTAAAATGAAACAAATTTAAAAGTTTAGAGACTAGAATCGAAAATTTGAAAGTCTAGAGAAAATGGAATAGATATATATTTTAAGTCTGAAGAATTAAAATTGGACTTACCGACCAAAATAGAATAAAACTCAAAGTATAGGAGCTAAAATAACATACATATATACACACACATATATATATATATACACACACATATATACATACACACGTATAGAGGAAAGTTAGATATTAGGTTGTCTTTATGGTTGAATGAGACAATGTTCAAACTCTCAAAATTGCAACTTAGATGATAGGTCCTCCACTTTTTGACCAAACTAACTCACAACATTGAACTCATTTCAATGTGATTCTTTTCAAACAATTCAATCAGATCAAATCCAAACCTTGTAAAAACAAACCATTTGGCTCATCAAACACATTATTATAGAGAAAATAACAAAAATTACTATCAAATCAAAGGATGAAAATAGAAAAACATGAAGGATCTTAGATGCAAGAAGATTGCATAAAGAGTGGAATGAAAAAGACTTGTTTCCTTTAAAATGGAGAAGTAGGGTTTGATGCCATTTTGGGGAAATTGGGAGATACCCTTGAAATGGAAGGCCAATGCAGCTGTCAAGCCCTATAGGGGGTGGGTGGTTGAGCTTTGCCTTTCAACAGTGCCCTTTCCAATTACATCTATTAATTTCTTCAAATCAATTTCCCAAAATTTCCAAATCACTTTCTATTGTTATGGCCATATTATTATTGTGTAGGGTAGAGTCCTACACATGGGATGCCCTTATATTTTACCTTGGATATAATACACTTTCCCCCTATATTTTTGGGGAGGGAAGTTCACTTTTTACCTCTCTTTTTAGTTTTTTTTTTTTTGAAAGCACAATCTTTTCAAAGAGCGCCACACTCAATCGATAAACTACCGTTTAGAGTAAGAAATTAAATCATGAGATAGTAATAGTTGTTTTATTTGATAGTTATACTTAGTCTTTTGAGTTGATTTAATTTCATGCGATTAAAGTTGGAACTTAAATGATATAATTAACCTCCAAGGCTTTGATGTCACGAGACATTTTTGTGACTAAATAGTCATTTTTGTGAGTATTGATTTTTTTTGTTGCATGTTTTTTTAGAAAAACTTAAATAATTTGTTTCTAAGTTTGAGTTTTTTATTTAATTAATTTAGTCTTAAGAGCTACAAAATTTCAAACAAAAACATAATTCTAGTTTTTGCATAATTTAATAATTATTCGATTATAATTGTGAACCTCTTTCCTCTAAAAGTTGTTGAATGAAAACTATCAATTGAATTATTATGGTTCCAATTTTGCTTAATTAAAAATTGGAGGAAACTAATTCTAACTTGCCTAATTTTCAAATTCTATATTTGGTATTGATGGAAAAAGAAATTAAAAAAGTGAAAATTTTAAGAATATGAAGAATATAATTTTTGTTTTTTTTTTCCTCCGTATAAAGGAGACTTTTCATGCAAAAAAGAAAATTAATAATAATAATAAAATAATTCAATAAAGAAAAATTTTGTGTTGAGTAAAAAAACGGATCGTTTATATAAAATGACCCAAATGTCTTCGTTTCAATCAGTTCAACTGATAGCTTTCAATAGGTAATTTAGTTTGAGTTGATAGTCTTTATTCAGCATTTCAGCAAATAGTCTTCCTTCTATAGTTTGACGGTTAGACTCAATCATTTGGCTGATAAACTCAATCAACAAATAATTTTCAATCAATTGACTGAAAAATGGATAAAATTAAAAATTTGAAAAATGAATGAAAATCTGCTACATATAAATTATTTTTAAAAAAAAAACGATAGTTAAAATAGGTTAATACAAATTTGATATGAATAATAATTTACTTAAAAAACATATACACAATAAAGTATGAAATATTAAGAGTGGGGACAACTTCTATGATTTACTCAATTATTCATTTACCCCTATACGAATTATTATTTTGAGATATTTGACCTTTTCTATTTTACAAATTTGTTTTTACCCCTATACAAATTATTTAAAACTCAACTAATAAAAATTCTTAACCATAAAAATAAATAAATAATGCTCCCAAAACAATGCTCGTAGTAGCCTCACACACCAACAAAAATTGAAACCTAGGGTGAGAGTATTATTATTATTAGACTAAATTATATATATATATATATA
>JBBMEG010010557.1:0-32216 GCA_037832605.1 Cyclanthera cordifolia
TTTAATTTTAATTTTTAAATTTATCTTATTTTTTTTCACAATTTTTAAAAGTTCAAATTTAGTCTCTAAATTTAATTTAAAATTTAAAATTTAAAATTGATCATATATTTAAATTAAAAATTAAACAAAATTAAAATTTAAGTTTTTTTTTTTTCAAGAGGTAAGAGATTAAATTAAACTTTCGACTAAAATATAACAAATTTAAAAATTGAGAGATAAAAAAAATAATAATAATAATAAATATATATATATATATAGAGAGAGAGAGAGAGAGATTACTAGGGCAATAGCTGACACTGGAGTTTTTCAAGTGACAAACAGAAGGAAGCTGAAGAAGCTTAATCTCCTGAATCCCCAAATTCTTAATCTGCTGGTTCCCATTGTGAGTCTGCTGTATGAAGAAACACAGACATTTGGGCTTCCTCTCCTTAATCCCTTCTATCGAATCGCAACATTCCTTGCTCGGCCCCACCGCCTTCCCCGTCGCGTATTCGAAGCAACTCACCACTTTCTCGAAGTCGTTGCTACACTCTTCCTTCAGATTCTCTTCCCCCGCCGCCGCCGCCGCCGCCGCACCGAATATCATCCCCGCCACCGCCAGTACCGCCACCAGTACGACGCCGTTTCCTGACCCCTTCTTCATCTTTAATCTCTCTCTCTCTCTCTCTCTCTCTGTTTTCCTGCTGCGAGGCCGGGGTTGCGTTTATAAAGGGGAGTATGCGGCTGCCACGTGTGCCTGATGGATTGATTCATCCGACGGTTGTGATTGCTCGGGGGGTAATTAATGGTTCTATTCCGGTAGTTGGCTCGGAGTTTAATTTCTTCGTACGGCGGGTAGCTTTGGTGCATACCGAATTAACGTTGGAAGTTAATGCGGTTCAGCTGTACCCCCAACCGCCTGCCTTGCCTCGGTTTACACCTCCCCATCCATGGAGGTCTGACCCCAACCCCAATTTTTTATTATTTTTTAACTATAAATTGTAAATTTTAGTTGCCAAAATAATTTATTACCATGATCAGTAATTTTAATTTTTTTTCATATCAATTAGTATTAAAAAAAATTGTTTACCTATAGGTTTTTTTACCTGTATTTTGATAAATATTAATTTGAAATATTCTTTTTAAATCAAATATCAAACATCTCTTAAAATTTAGTTTTCGTTAAAAATATAGACTTTAATTTTTGTATTTAAAAAAATCTACAGTTTAATTTTTATGGTTTGAAAATTTAAAATTTAGTTCTTAAAATTTGATAAAATTTAAAAAGATAATTCATTGTTTGTACTTATTGGTGAACACAATATGTAAAAATTACTTTTTTTTTTTTTTAATGATAAGAGTGTGAGAAAAGTGATTGATGGGACAAAAAAACACATAATTCAAGTATCATATATACGTACTTTATTCGCTACGATTTACGAATACCAAGAACTATTTCTTATATTTTATCAAATCATAGAGACTAAGTTCTATATTTCTCCAAACTATATAAACTAAATTATGAATTTAAGTCTAAATTTTTAATTCATAAGGATTAACCTCTAATTTTCTCGAAACCATGAAGATTTAATATATAATTTACTTGTAATTAATTTTTTTTACTAAGTTTTCTTGAGATTTAAAATTTTATTGGATCAAGTCAAAACGAGCATAGCTTAATTGACATCAGTGATGCATTAGCACTCACTCCATCAATAGTTCAAATTCTCGTAGTGCCCTATACATAAAATTTGTTATCTTCCTCCCAAATATTGAATAAAAAGATATGTTCTTAAAAATATTGGAGCATTAATACTTGTGGATATAAAAAAAGAAGCTTGAAAAATATTTATTTAAGATTAGCCTCTCCTTTCATCAAATTTTGTAAGGTGATTTATGTTTAATTTTCTTGCTAGATACTATTGAAAAGCCTATGTTTTAAGATTTTATCACTCATAAAACAAGCTAATTAATTAGGTAAGAGCAAATTAATTATTTAGCTTCTTCCATTGACCATTTAATAATTGGGTTTTTAATACTCTCATTAGTAATAATTTATTTGGTGAAACAAGAATATATTTGATAACTGTTTCTATTTTTGGTTGATTTAAAAAACAAAAAACAAGAAATAAAAATAAACTTCTTTGATAGCATTTCTTGTTTCTAAATTTTTTTCTTACAACATTTTTTTAATTTCTTAAAAATTATAAAATACATTGAAATACTTAAAACTATTATCAAAATCTTACCCCTTCTATTATAAACAACTGTTTAATTAAAAATCCAAAATAATTCATGACTATAAATATCAAAGTAATGTTAAATATATATTTTAGAGAAAAACTTCTAAATATAAGTACAAATAATCTATAAATATACATTTAAAATTCAATTTTTTGTATATAACTACAGTAAAATTATGAAAATAAAATAAAAAATTAATTTTTTTTTTTTATAATACTTAAAATTTAGTTTATAAATATAAAATTAACATATTGAAATTAATAATATAAAATATAAAATATCATTATTTATGAAAGTTAAATTAAAAAATTCATTTAAAAAAAAAAGTACAAATAATAATATATTATTTTAGTTTTTTTTTTTTTTTTGGGAATCAGAACTATACATAACCTAATTAAAAAGCTGATTGCTTAAAAAATGGAAAAGAATGCATGGTGGAGGATCGAACCATCAAAATTAAAACAAGTCATTTACCAACTTGACGAAGGAGAATAATAACCAATTTTATTATACAAATTAAAAATACACAAATTTTGAAACTATGAGAAAGGTTTTTTTTTTTTTTTTTTTTTTTTTTATAACTTTAAAAACAATAAACAGGAATGATTATCAAGCAAGTTTTCGTTTTTCAAAAAATAAGAAACGAGAACATTATCAAGCAAACCTTTAGTATTCCATCAAATAAGTAAATGAGTTAAAATTGCGACCGTGATATAATTAAATATACAATAATTTCGCAGAGAAAAAGTTGAAAATTTTTAATAATTATGAACAATATTGAATATAAAGATAAGGAGAGGTGAAATTAACGTCTCGAAAATAATAAAGAATTAGAATGACATGTTCAACATTTCGGTTTTCTTTTTTCAAGAAAATAAAAATACACATGAAAATGATTTTTTTTTTTTTTTTTGAGATTATAATAGTTGGGATGGGGATTCGAACTCACGACCTCATAGCCTTTAGTTATACATTAATACCATTGAAATACTGCTATTTTGACAAAATAATAAGCGTGTGGGCTGTATGAATTTAAACCAAGGAAGTAGGTCCACTAATATGTTGTTGATATCATCTACCATGCATGCACACGTAAGGAAGTACCACAAATACCTCTCAATAATAAAATGTGGTTTAAAAATCGATATCTAATTGATATTAGTAAATGAAAAGAAAAAAATAAATAAATTAGGTGAACATATTTTAATAAGACAATATGATTGAAGTATGTCGATTTAAGTAAATGAAAAGAAAAAAAAAATGGAAAGACAAATTAATAAAAGAAAAAAAATTAGGTGAACATATTTGTAAGTTCTGCTTATAAATATGGAAACTTTACATTGCTAAACCTATGTAATAATCTAATTACAATGGTGCCCAATTTTTAAACTATTAACCATAATTTTTAAATATTAAAGAAATATGAAATAAGTATATTATGAAAAGATAATTATATCCTAATTTTAGAAGAAAAAAAAAAGTATATACAGTACACTCGACCATCCCTCCATATGAGTGTAAATCCTCCACCAGCTTCGTCATTGATCTTGACCATCGCCTTTCGCTGCCGCCGACCTCGACCAATATCCAATTAGAGACCTTCACCATCATCGCCATCGACCTCGATCTTGACCATCGCCACTTCGACCTCGACCTCGCCCTTCATAGCCGATGTTGAACTCGCCAATCACCGCTACCGTCGAACTCGCTCATTATCGTTGCCGTCGATCTCAACCTTTATAGCAGGTGTCGACGAAGGATAACAACAATGAGACCATTTGAAAGTTCAAAACGGCAGAAAAATGGATGTCAGACTGTGTAAAAAAAAAAAGAAACCTTATTACTTTAATTGCAGAAATGTCATTAATAATGTATTATTTAGGTATTATATTAATAAGGTATTATGTATGTATTTGTATTAATATTAATATTATTGTATTTATTTATCCACAAACTAGTATTATATTATACTACAATAATATCTTAGAAACTTCGATGAATTTAATTATCACATCTCTCAAGTTGGTATTATCAAATGTATTTATAACGTTTACAAACAAAATCTAAGTTGTATTACTATTGTATTTATACGGATCCACGTATTATTATGATATAATCATCAAATATTAATATCGTTAATCATGTCAATGATTTATAACAAAATATTAAATTGATATTTTTCATTGGATATATTTTTTAATAATACGTTTACTATCAATTCCAATCTGATAATATTTTTATAATACGATTTATTTTGTTTAAATCAGTACATTTTATTTATATCTGCTAATTACAGAAATTTTAGAATTTTAAAATTAAGGTTTTGTTGGTGTCGTTGTCATCATCAACTATGTGGGCAAAAAATAGCAGAGAAAATCAAGGACACGTTGACGTTTGCCACATCGCATGTAATTTTGAATTAAAAAAAAGATTTTGATGCTGAAGTTTTCGACGAAGTTGATAAACTCTGCAAATCCAGCCATGACGAAGCAATAAGGGTCAAAAAAAAAAGAGTTCTGGCATTGCAGTCGCAGCTTTTGCCGGTCGGTAGCTTCGAGCTTGAACCTAGTGGTAAAGCAGCTTCGGCCGGCACCTCGTCGTTAGCGTTCCGATCCACTTACTAGCAAAGATGGCAGTCTTGAAAAAATGCCTATAAATTTCTATCCTCGTTAATTGAACCAACTCTCACTTCAACTCAATAGTCATATCCTGTTCGAGATTGATTCATTTCTTGTGATGAAAAAGAAAAGGAGCAGACCAAAACTGCCACAAGCAAGGGCATCCTTTTTAGATATCCCACAATTAGAACTATTAGTTTAGTTGGAGTTTTACTTGGTCGACTGAGTACACGACTAGAAAAAAAAAATCCCAATTTTAATTAAGGTTAGATGTTATAGAAGAAGAATATTTAGGGATTATGAAAACGTAAAATAAGCATTAAATAAATAAATGAAGTTTTACTCGATAAATTAAAATCTTTAATTCAACGCATTTACCCCTAACTTAGAGGATAAATTTCAATTTTGTTGCTTTATTTTAAATTTACTTCATTTACAATATAACCATTTTGAACTCAAAGTCGTAATTATTTAAAAAAAATTTAAATAGCAACTAGTAGTTTTTTTTTTTCTTTTTTTTTAATTTTAATTTTTTTTAAATTTAATAGGTATGTGAAATTAGACTCTAGATAACTTGCTTAATCAAGGATTAAGTTGTCGCACCTAAATTAAAGTAAGCATAGCTTAAATTAACCGGCATTAATCATACACATATAATTTTGCGGTCCCCACCTTTAATGTACTAAAACAAAAAAAGTTGTCACACGTGGCAATCACCAAGTTAGTTAAAAAATCCTAATCATCACGTGAGTCAGCAAAACTTTGAATCCAGAGCCAATTTACCAAATAACTGTTCATTCTAAGGCATAATAGTCTGCACAAAGAGGGCAATTACGTCTTTTCGTCAACATCCTCTTCCCTAAACCTTTTAAACAAACGAATCGAAGGCCTAAATTTCTCAGACAAAATTTTCATCAAACAAACAAATGAAGAATCGATCGTCCGGCGGCAAAGCATGGGTTCTCGGGTTGGCCATCGGCGGCGTAATCGCCGCCGCACTATTGATTTCCGAATACATCGGAATCGTCGACAGTAACCTATTCTGCTCAAACTCCGGCACCGGGGCACTGTCGATCTCCAAATACTCTCCGGCGGAAATTCAACTCCAGTCAATAATCCACTACGCGACGAACAAGATCGTTCCACAGCAATCAATCGACGAGATCCAAATCTCATTCGAAGTATTAAAAACCCGATCCCCCTCCAATTTTCTGGTCTTCGGTCTGGGCCACGATTCGCTGATGTGGGCATCGCTAAACCCGGCCGGAACCACAATTTTTCTCGAGGAGGATCCGATATGGGTTGAAACGGTTCTAAAATCCGCCCCGATGCTCCGAGCCTACCACGTGGAGTACCGAACCCAGCTTCAGGAAGCGGATCAGCTGCTCGCCGATTACAAATCGGAGCCGTACTGTTCTCCGGCAAAGGCGTTTTTGAAGGGCAATGAAAAGTGTAGATTAGCGCTTCATAATCTTCCGGAAGAGATTTATAATAAGGAATGGGATCTGATTATGATCGACGCGCCGAGGGGGTATTTTGCGGAGGCTCCCGGTCGGATGGCGGCGATTTTCTCCGCCGCCGTGATGGCGAGAAATCGGAAAGGTTCCGGCGTCACCGACGTGTTTTTGCACGATGTTGACCGGAAAGTGGAAAGTACGTTCGCGAAGGAGTTTTTGTGTAAGAATAAGTATTACGTTAATGGCGTCGGAAGGTTGTGGCATTTCAAGATTCCGCCGTCGGCGAACATGAGCGAACCCGACCGGTTTTGTTAGATCAGACCGGCTTGACGCCGGAGTTCGGTTTTTTCTGAGATAGTCGTCGGTTTACTGATCGGCGGTGAGGGAACATTGCTTGGACATCAATAAAAACCCGCCGGAGTCGGATCTCAATTGACTTTTTTTTTTTCTTTTTTCTTTCTTTTTTTTTAATTTAAAATTATTCTGCGTTCTTCGTGTTGTACCCATTTTCTTCCACGTTCTGTTTAATGAAATATATTTTAAATTAAATTTCCCTTTCTAAGCTGAAATTATTAAATAATGTAAATGTTGTTGGTTACAATTTTATAATGGGGGAGTTATGATGATATTTTAAAGCTAAATTTCCATCTCCATAATGGTTTTTGTTGAATTTTTCTACCCATCACTTAATTAATTAAAGTTGGGAGAAACCCATTTATTAAAAAAAAAAAAAAAAAAAAAAAAAAAACTCATCTGAATTTAAATTCCTTCCCCATTATATGAAGAAGAATTGAATGGTGTTGAAAATAAAATCATTAAGGATGGTCATTATCACTATTCTCTTTAATGGATATATACAATTGAAGAGTATGTATGGTACAATGACTATCTACCCAATAAAGTAAAGAAAAAAATTAGATACATGCTTGTGGCTAATGAATTTGAAGTTCAATCAAAGCTATTTATAACTTTACATCAAGAGGTTGCTAGGGTTTTGACTATGTGAATTTGCTGCATGCCTTGTTGCATTTTTTCCTAGCCATATTTTTTTTCATCTTTTCAACCAAAGAATGAACATGATAGCGATCATTCTAAAAAGCTCTCGTGACTCGATAATGATTTATTGCTGATTTAATTGGTAATGGACTAAGATCACGAATCTTCTACACAGATTTCACCAATCATCGTCCGAGTTGGAATAAACCACGATCTTTCTCCCTTTTTGTTGTGCCACTTCCGATGGACATTTCCCAAACTTCTAAAACTGATTAATGAGATAATCTCTCCAAGATGCAAACCTTCCTTTTTAAGAAAATTGAAAGCTGGATTTTATAGTTTCAAATTTTGTATTAAACATATTCTCATGGTAAAAAAAAAAAGTTTAAAACATGCCCAAAACTTCTCTAACACATTCATCTTTTATAATTAAAACACACACATACACACACATATATATATATATATGTATGTATATGTATATATGTATGTATATGTATATATGTATGTATATGTATATATATAAAAGTATCATTTATCAGATAACACATGAGACTCATTTCAAAATCAATTAATTACAAGATAAATAGTTAATGTTTACAAAATCTCTTTTCTTTTTTTTTTTCGATGTAATATCTTCACCAACATTTGAATTTTATACAATAATATTCTATTACACAAACATGAGGTTGCATCAAAATAAGAGTATCTCAAGCTTCTTATGAAGACAATCTAAGATCCCAATCAAGATTTATATGGGGCTGCGGTAGCCAAACTTTAAAACAAAGGCTTGTCAAAGACACTTGCAAAAGAGGCAAAGTGAGAAGTGACTGGGTATATGTAGTATTATAATTGAATAAACATGGTTAGATTTGGATATTTTGATGCATATATGGATGAGGCTAGAGAAAAATGATGCAAATATTATGTTAAGTTAGAGAAATTAAAGTGGAATAATGGAGGTATGTTAAATTACATGGGATTTGTACAAGTAAAGCCTAATTGAAAAATAGAACTAAAGAAAGTATTTCATACGGTCATCTCTCTTCATTGCGTTGTATACGGCTTGAACCTGAAAGGAGAAAGCACAAAATACTAAACATAAATTGATAGGTTGAAATAAATTCAACTATATCAATCAACATTCTATTCAATATTATTAATGGTGGACTTGATTTTTTTTTTTTTTTTTTTGATATTCGTGACTGTCTGAGCCTACAACATTTGGATGTCAAGAAAATTAGTAGGAAATTAATTTTTAGGTAGGTGTCTAGCATGGATTAAACTCATTACCTTAAGTACCCCAAAACCCTTCTTGACCACTTCGTCATTCCATGGTGATTAGTGAATACTTGAAATTTTGAAAATTTGAAATTACCCAATGTAAATTTATATTAAGGGAGACTAAAACGACTCAACATGAGCTTAAATCCATTATGTTGTAACCTAGATTAGTTGATAAATAAATTTCCATGAACTAACTTAAGAGGATCTTTGTGTTCTTGGCTTAGTATTTATAGATGATTAGACGAACAAACTTTTAAAGAATTACCCAAATTTCTCTAAATCCCTTTGCATCACACAACCTTATACTCTCATACTTGGTTTCTTTTAGTACAATATCTATTGAGAGTTGAGAGATTCGAATATATGTGCTCTTGGTCGATGATACATATGGATTTTCGCTGAACTAAATTATTATCGACTCTTATATTATATTGTTTTTTTTTTATGACTAGGAATCAAATCTTTGCTCCCATATATCGAAGGCACTTGCACCCCACCCTAAGATCGAGACTCAAGAGAAATCAAACGATTTTACAATTAAGCACCCTTACATTTTATCCAGTTTGATCTTTTAATTTTTCACATTTTTTCTATTTTAGTTCAACTTTCAAAAGTCCAATTTTTTCTTTAAACTTTGAGTTTTGTTTCATTTTGATCTCTGAATTTTAAAAAGTCAAATTTTAATCACTAAACTTTGAAATAAAGCTTAAAATTTGTCCCCATAATGAATATGAAGTCAATATCAATCAAAGTTGATTCAATAATGTTAATAATTTTAATACAATCAAAGATAAAATGTAAAAAAAAAAAAAAAAAAAAAATTTATAGAGGAAGATAATAAATTTCTTAAAGAAAAGTAAACAAAAGAATTTTAAGGACCAATTTTAAGTTTTTTTTGAAAGCCCAGGGATCAAAACAAAACAAACCTCAAAATTTTAGGACTAAAATTCGACTTTTGAAAATTTAGGAACCAAAATAAAATAAAGGTGAAAGTTTTTACCCTATATTGGATCCTATCAAATCTTCAATTAATCCAAAAACTTATGCACATAAATTGAGGCTCAAAAGCATTTTAAATAATTATTCGTCAACCTTTCTTACTTCTTTTGAAACACATTCTACCATACCCATATCTTATTTTCTAGGAATAGTGATCTATAATGTCTACATTATAATTTCATTCCAAATAAAATAATTTGTAAATGAGGGTAAATCCTAGCTAGAAAAAAACAATATAAATGAACATTTATTTAATTTGGGGGGGGGGTCAACCAAATCAAGAAGCAACATCACTGAACATGTTTGGTGGCGGGTAAGGACATGCTATGTTAACAAATTGTAAGGCATTATTAATGAATAAATTAATGAGAGAGAGAGAGAGAGAGAGAGAGGGACCTGCTCACTGGATATTACTTGAACTGGTCCTATGTTTACCGAAACGTACTTCCCTTTTGATGATAATTTATGCCTCACCTTCCCCTGTTGCAACACACATATTAGTTTAGCACGTCGCCAATCAAATGGAGTAACAATTCATTCATTACTCTGTGATTTATAATTTCATAACATTCATGGTGGCCATCCCATTAACCTTATATCAAGTTTCTTGATAATCAAATGTTTTAGAATCCAAGCAGTTGACACATGAAAATAATCGAGTTCGCGTACGTTGACCAGATACTCGTCCATATCAAAAAGAAGAAATCGATAAATGGGACAAAAAATATGTTTATTGTTAAGGAATTATTCCACGTTAGAAATGAAGAAATATCCTAAAATTTATAAGATAAGGTGAACTGTTCCTCTCTTTACCAATTAGTTTTTGAGATGGATGTCCACATTTTCTAATATGATATCAGATAAATATGGTATCGTAATTACCATCTATCTGCTTCATTCCCTCGATAAAGATTTTTTACTTTTGCCGATGGCATTTTCTTTAACTAAATCAAGTACATACTTTTATGGTCTGATTTAACAGAAACACCTTGAAAGTTTACTAACTGCAGAAATTATATATCCTCGACACAAACCATTTCAATCTCTCTCTTATCTTTTCTACCAACAACCTGTTTTCCATACAGATACATGTTTCCTTCCTACCGGCATAATTCTTCAATGAAAACAATAGTGATCTCTTCATCTACATTTTTTCAATATCAGTGAGAACTTACTCACATCTCAACTATCAACAGAACAACAATTTGTCCTACAACATTTTGTTGTCAAAGAAATCTATAAAAAAATTAATTCTAAGGTAAGTTGACACAATTGATTGAAGCCAACGGATTTTTCACCAAAGCATTATATGTTCGACTTAGAAAAATCTATTCATGATAGCGGTGGAGGTGTTTGTTTGAGAGTTTTATGGAACTATTAAAAATGAGCTTTCATAACCACTCTATAAAAGTCTAATCCAAACGAGCTATTACAACAATTCCTTCATAATCACTCAAAATAACTCCTTATTTCTAATGACTCAAAATAATCACTCCACAATTTTGCAAACAAACACCTCCGGTGAGTTTCTCAATCTTTCTTGACGTCTGCAGTGAAGCCAAATAATAGCAGTAGGTTTCTATCTGTTTAGGGTGTGCATGTTGCTGGGGGAGTGAGAGTGGATCACTTCACAACCATTAAAAATTTACGAGGGTCTCTCTCTAAGGAGAAAAGGAGTAGTAACAAAAAATGAGAGCAAATAAAGAGGTTGATTAAGAAGAAACAAAAACTAAAGCAACCTAAAACTCTTAAATTACAATTTACTTCCAACACTTGAAAGATTCTCCTCTTCTTTTTCTAGCCAAATCTTACAAAAGAAAGCTCTGAAAAAGCATGATGGCCGTACCACTGGAGTGCAATATTGAGAAAAGGCGTCTGCCCTCCAAAATCTTTAGCCATATTATTCCAAGCTTTAGCCATATTATTCCAAATAGTCTGCGGCATGTTTGTTTATGGCTGGAAGAGAAAGGAAGGGAAGAGATAAAAAGAAGAAGCGAGAGTAAATAAGTAATTGACGGAATGGAAACCCGACAGGCAAAATGGTGGGAAGGGATACCTTCCTTTCCTTTCCCATCTCTTCATTTGAGTTTAGGTATTTCTATATCTTAGTGAACACAGTGCCTCACCAAAAGAAGCCCATTCTTTTCCAGAATAGGCTCAGCTTTAGAAACACCGATTGGAAGAATATCATGTTGGTTTTGAGGTGTTGGAGTGGGTTTCCCCCTTTTCCTATTCAGAATCCAAAGAACCAAAGAAAGAAGTGCCTTCAAACAACACAAAAGAGAAACCCACTCCAGCACCTCTAAATTGGTTAAGAATCTTCCTTCCAAACGTTCACAATGTCCAAAATGTTGTTCCCAAACTCAGAAATGGTTTTATATTGGAATTGGAGAAGCTTACACAAAGGTAACAGGTGTCTCATAAATGATAAATCTTTGCAAAATTTGAAAGGATTACCCCTTCTCCCATCCCCACATTTGCAATCAGGTACTTAATTTCAGCGATTGCAGTCCAATGGTATGTAGCATTTGTGGTAGAACCGTCAAGAAGAGGAAATTCTCGAACAAACTTAATATAAATCTGTCTTTTTTCAGTTCATCTCAAAGAAGATCCTTCTATTGATTTCAAGCCGTAGTAGCCAAAGAAATTTTCATAAAAGCTCTCTTGGTGAAAACTTGTTACTCCTTTAAAGTTTTAACAATTGTATTCTTAATACTCTCGGACAGAGTTTTCCTGATTTCTCTATTTTTTGTAATTTGGCAAGAACCCATGAATGCATATTATATTTACACAAGCATTCACTGTAACGTCTGTATTTCATCAACTTTGATGATGTTCCAAAACTTTCATTTGATGTTCTCATCATCAAATGACAACAAAAATTTATGGTAGAGGCATGTTAACAAATATTTGAGAATTGATAGAATATTTGGGTTATAAATAGAGGTGGTAGGAAAGGGGGACAGAGGAAATATTTTGGCTATTTGGTATTAGGCTTTAGAGATCTCAAGAAGAGAAGTTCAAAATACTTTTTGTATATTTTATTGCTGAATCATAAATCATCAATGAACCAAAAAAATTTAAGCGGATAGATTAGAATAAATTTAATTATATCAACCAACACTCCTTAAAACACATGAACATCTTGAAAGACAAATGACAACTATAAAGAATGTTGCCGCAAGATTGCGATAAATTTAAATATAACAACCAACACTATGTTCTCTTGGTCATAAAAACTTTAAAACATAGGAAGACCAATTCCATGGTTGTGAATTTGCCAGTTCTTTCTGGAACCAAATGCTGAAAGCCTTTAGTTGGAGTACTGCTCCTAATAACCCACCAATTTTGCTAACTCATACTTTTGGCGGCCATCCTTTCAAGGATAAAAATTAGATGATTTGAGATTATATTGTTCCGGCCTTTGTTGAGGATTTTGGCATGATAGAAATAGAAAAATTTTCCAAGATAAACCTCTACCCATTCTTCTTTTTTTAATGTAATTGTATCTTGTTTAAAACTCTCTACCCTTTTCACTCACTATAGTTATTCTACTACCCTCCTCAATTGGAGCGGTCTTTTGTAAATTGGCTCCTGGGAGCTTTCACTTGTAATTTCAACCATAAATGAAATTGTTTCTATCATAAAATATATCAACCAACAGTTTCTAGGTGTGGGCATGAAAATTTGAAAAATGCCTTTCGTTCTGAAGAAAACTCACAAGAAATTTGTTGGTTGATATAATTAAATTTACCAAAACCCATTAGTTAAGCTTTTGGGTTGATTGGTGGCTTAACACAATTCAACATGGTATCAGAGCAGCAAATTCTGAGTTCAAGCCTCTGCCAAGTTGTTTTCTCTCCAATTAAAATTGAATTCCACTTATAGGATATTTCTCAAATTTCTAAGACCCGCAAGTGAGGGGAGTGTTGGTTGATATAATTAAATTTACCCTAATCCATCAGCTTTAACTTTTGGGTTGATTGGTGCTTTAACATAATTCAAGAAAATTAATTCCTAAGTAGCCACCATGTATTAAATTGTACCTATTACTTCTTAGCTCCCCAAAACCCATTTGATAACTGGACAAACTCATGACAGTTATTCTCTGACCTAATCTCATCACTAACTGCAGGCATGAAGTTCAATTTCTTAAAAGTTCCACACATAATAAGGCACGATATAAAGAGACATCAGTGGAATAAAGTGACTGATAGACTCTGATTTTATTTAGCCTAAGAAACTGAAAATAATCACCTCCGGAATTGGCTGCAGGAGGACAGACTCCACAGCAACAACCATAGATTGCACAAAATCATTTCCCCCAGTTCCAATTGCTGTGAAGCCTCTAACACCCGGGTATGAGTTAACCTGTCCATATAGCTATTAGTTAGTGCCAATAATGTAATAGAGAGAAGAACCCACACAACCATTTCATACATAAATTAGAGCTAATGGGGCAGTTTATTACTTACCTTTTGATCTAAAGAAATCCACTCGTTGGTCGAATCGTCTGTCACTGTTCCTCCAATTACCATATTTGTGGTATGTCCTACCCTCCCTTCTGTCTTAGATACCTCTGTACAGAGCAACCAAACGAACTCACAATCAATTAACATCAAACAATTAACAAGTGATCGTGTAATAGAAACATGAAAAAGTAAAAGCTCAAACATAGGTAGGACTTAGTAGTACAAAAGAACCGTAACTCGAGTAATCCAAATTACCTAACCCAAACCGTAAGAGTTAAGTAGTTTGGGTTGAGTTATACACTGTTTGAGTTGGAGACTTAAGAGTTAGGTTATAATTTTGTAATTTTTTTGGGCTGGGTCGGTTCTCAACTTGTTTTGCTCATTCAACCTAATCCAATATGAACTAAGAAAAATATTATATATGTGTGTAAGATTGACTAAAAAGATAGTCGCAAGAACAATAACTCAATTGCATTAGTTTGAGCCCAATGACCAGAGTTTATAGAGTTTGAGTCTTCCACTTTCAATTATAATGGAACTGGAAAGAGAAAAAGATTAACTAGCATGATAAAGTTTTAGCATATTAATAACAAACATGCATTAATGTGATAAACATCCTAGATTCAAGTTTAATATTAATTTTCTTTTTTTTACATGTTTATGGATTACTAGAGATGAGACTAGAGAAAAAAAATGAGATAACAACTCAACAACTTAACACAACCTAAATGTATATGGATTGATAGTTCTAATATGTAAGGTTGGACAAAAGCTGGTAAATTAACTAAGCCAAAAGTTTTTTGTTCAAAAAATTCCCCAAATTCAAACCCAACTTGGACCATATGCACCCCTATAAAAAGTGGTCACAAGATCTTAAGAAATCAAAAGGTAATGAATTCAATCGTAGTAACTACCAAGTAAGAATTAATCAGGGGATATCAAAAATAAATAAATAAAACTCTCACACAACAAAAATTACAAAGACTTGTTCATAATAAGAGACGAAGAATGGAACTAATTGATTTCAGGCTTACAATTGCGAAGCCTCGATTACATAAGAGTCTGGTAGAAACCTGAAATTGCCTTCAAAATCGCCTCCTGAGGAGGTCCCTGGCTTGAAGACGACGTCGATTGAGTATCGTAGTATGAGCAATTCACAACAGTTGGTACATGAAAGTGAAATCTTCGAACCCTAGAATTCGTCGCGTTGCGATTCAATCTGTGAGTGACGGATCGTCTAGTTCTTCCGAGCGAGAAGGATGAAGAAATACGGGTGAAATGAACGGGTCGCGATGGTTCCGTCAAGAATATCGTTGCAGATCGCAGTACTGCCCTGCTTGCGGCCATTTCTGATTCTCAAATCTTCAATTGAATTCTGGAAATTGGCTTGCAGATCAGAGGTAAAGAAATTGAACTGAAAAAGAGTGTGAGATATTCTTCTTTTTCCACTGGCCTAATGGATGATGATAGAGTGATGCAGTTCTTGTCATTATACGCGAGACTTAACTTATAATAATAGTTTCAATAATCAACTAACTCTTAACCAAATATTATTAAAAATATGAGTTCATAAACTGATCTAACTTATAATAATAGTTCCCCTACTCCATCAACCTTCACCCACGAGCTTCTACGCTCTGGTGAGGGTACGAGGATGCAATTAACGTGACATAAGTGTTTTATTATAAAAATTTTAGTAATAATTTAACCGTTTAATTATTTTTGATTAATTCAATTAATCTAGATGTAATACTTTAAGTGATTGTCCTCTTGTAAATAAAATCATGCTCACATCAAACGATGTCTCTCATTTAATTTGGCGGGGTTTTTATGTTGAGAATGATCAATCTATCTCCTTAGAACTTCGTGATTGATCTCCTCTGATTTTTCCGACTATAGTTTCTTTGTTACATTGAGTGTTTAGAGGAGGGACCTGAGAATTACTTTGTAAAGGTCTGAGTATAGAGGGAGAAGAGTTCTTAACATTCATCGGGGTTTCTCTGTTTGAAAATGAGTTACTTTCCAACTATAATAATGAAGACAATTCATGCCTCTTATTTATAACAGAGGATAAATGATTTAAAATAGAAAAATACAATCATCTTTTAATATCCAATATGTTATAAATAAATAACTGTCTAATTAATATATCAATATATTAATTCTCTCTACTTTAATAATTATCTAATAATTGTTAATCCAATTAATATTTTAAACATATTAATTAGCTTTTTTTTTTTTTGTCCTTAAACATTATCCAATAATTATTAAAAAAATTAATATGTTCAACCTATTAATTTTTTTGAACTCTCAAATAATTATCCAATAATTATTTGTAATTAATTTATCCAATAAATTAATTTCTCCTCGTTAATATATATCTAATAAATATTAATTTAATATATCCATTATATTAAACACCAAATTTATTTAATTAAACTTTATACTCCAATTAGTTATGTCGTACATAATTAATATGTGAATTTGAACTCTTCAAATTCACTTTCTAATTAAATATTGTGTCATAGTTATGAGCTAGCTCAGGGTTGCCGGAGTTATAGGTTGAAAGCTACAACAAAGATCCAATTCTTTTTTGTTATCACCAGCCTTATTCCTGGCTAGTGTTGAACTTTTTTTACACTATGAGACAAGTTATGTCCACGAATATAATCAAACATTTGTCAATCTTTCACGAGCTTGTTTGTAATTCATAGTTGGGACAAGAAATCTGTTTAAGCCTTATTATTAAAATTTTCTTATTAAGCACCACTAATTCTTCTAATGAACAAGTTGTTTATAGTCTCACTATAAACTAGTGTCCTCTCAAGCCAATGAGAGGCGGATAATCCACTTGTATGTCTAAGATACTTGTCCAAGTGTTCATCCAAATAATCATTGGTACTGTATCGTCATTAATCTCATTAATGCGATATAACTAAATGACGTTTGTTTATTAAATGCAAAATTATGAAAATAATAACATTTATTAATAATTGAAATATCAAATCAAATTTCTAACATTAAATACTTTGTTTTTTTATTTCAAACTATTCTGCCTTTAGGGCATGCCCGTAACAACCACATCAAACTCTGGTAACGTCTCGGACAGGAGACTATGATCGCGCACCTTTGTAAATTTGTGGTTACACACTGTCGTACTTTGCACACTTTTTCTAAGCTTCGAGAGAGTTGATGCGGAGACAATCTCGTAGAGGAGTGGAAAGCAATGCAATATCTAAAAGGAAAAGGGACAACGATAGAGTAATGCTTTTTATGAGCTTAAGTTATCGTGTTCGGCGGTGATAGCAGAGGTAGAGTGAAGTGTCATATATCAATTTGTGGTTCGTGGTCTAAAAAGATTTGTTGAGAGTGGGATTTGAACCCACGCCCTTTCGGACCAGAACCTTAATCTGGCGCCTTAGACCAACTCGGCCATCTCAACATTTAATTGCAAAATCATTTTGTTTAATAATGTATTTATAATCTCAGTGTTTTTTCAGGTTAAAATATCATTTTTGTTCCTAAACTTCCTCTTTAATCTATTTAGTTTTTAGACTTTCAAAAATCCAATTTTAGTCTCTAAACTTTAAAGTTTATTCTATCTTATTCCCTAGACTTTCGAATGTATTCTATTTTATTCATCGGATTTTCAAATTTGTTTCATTTTGATTACTTTCAACGTTCAATTTTAGTCCTTCAAAATGATAATAATAAATTTGATTTTTATTATAACTTTTTTTTTGTTCATTTTATTTTAAAAATAATACCAATTTTCAAGATCGAACTCGTGACGTGGTGTTAAACTGAATCACTACCCAACAATGAAATTAACGCATCACAAACTTTTTCAAAAATTTTTAACTTTGAAAATACACGATTAAAAAAAATAAATTGGAATTGAATCGCCAAACAATGAAACCACTCCGTCACTGACTCATTCAATGTTTAATGAAATAGTTAAATCTTAATCAAAAATCAAAAAATAAAACAAGTTATGGAATAAATTTTGTTAGTATTGTTTGATAATCCTTTTATTTTCTATTTTTGAAATTTAAGTTTATATTTACTTAAACTTTTTAAGAATGATTTTATCTTTTTATCTTCTCTTACAAAAGTAAGTGAATCTTAATTAAATTTCATAAAAAAAAAATGAAAGTTATTTCTTTTAATTATCTTAAAATGATGAAAAATATGTATTGGAATATTACTGGTAAATTTAAATTTCAAAAATCAAAAAGTTAAAAAACGAAATAAATATCAAACACAACCTTAATTTTTAATTTTTAGTTTTTTTTTTTAACATAAGTAAACATAAAAATAGAGAAATGAGACATCTTTCACCTCTATAATTTTAATTATATCATTTTTCTATCCCATGTTTTTTGTGTTTCTTTTTTTTTTCATATTCTACCAATTCTCATTCTTATTAATATTTGTTTTTAATCAATTAAACTTATTACTTTCGATCATCAAGTAATTACTTTCAATTGGTCGACAACAATCAGTTCACTTGATTTCAATTAGTTGAATTGGTCGACAACCCTCAGTTTACTTGATTTCAATTAATTTGAATTGATCGACAACAATCAGTTCACTTGATTTTTAAGCTGTCATTTTATGGGGATGCTTTTTTTTTTTCTAAAAACTTTTTTTTTTTTTTGTCAAAATTCTGCTCAGTTTTTTCGTTCATGAAAATTATAAAGTATGATAAAGTTGTAAGTTGGAAAAATTATAATAGGTTACCTTTTTAAAAATTAAAGTCTACCGTAATGATTGAATATTTTGTTTTTTGTTTTTGAAATTTAAGTTGGTATATTCAAATTGTCTACATATGTTTCATCTTTTCTTAAGTAATTTCGTGAATTCTAATCAAATTTCATAAATCAAAACAAGTATTTTGAAGTTTTTTTTTTTTTAACTTTCAAATTTTGATTTGATTTTCAAAAACACAATTAAGTTGTAGATATCAATGTAATAAAACCTATGTATTTAAATAGTATTTATAAACTTGAATTTCAAAAATGAAAAGATTTTCAAATTGAACTTAAATAGTTTTTGAATACATGTGTAAAATATATATCTAGCTTGAATATCCAAACAAATTCCCAAAATTAAATTAGTGATTGATGTGATGCAAGTTGGTCGACAAAATAATGTGAAGAAAACCTTTTGACCTATCAAACATCCCGTTAAATTTATATAAGTAAAACAGAACAGAATTGCGATTTTAAAATTATAAAGGATAAAAGCTCCATTTGATAACCACTTGGTTTTTTATTTTTAATTTTTGAAATTTAAACTTTTATTAATTCAAATTGTCTATATAAGGTTTCATCCAGTCTTAAGTAAGTATGTGAATTGCCAAAGCAAGCATGGTGTCGGAGTCATAAAATATGCTTTGACGATTCACGTCCTAACAAGCCGTGATGTAGCCGAGGAGGACGGTACATCATCCATCACACCAAGAAGAGTGTTCGATAGTGTTAGCTGGATGCATCATGAAGCAAAGCCACGATGGTGTCAAAGGTATCAGTGTCAAGGCTTAGTATGGGCACGATGAGTCCCGAGCCATCCTGATGATGTCAAGGCTCGAGATGAATTTTTGACGAGCGACTCTGGAGTTAAGTCTGCATGAAGCTAATATGCTCGCCAAGTTTGGTGTCAATCTGACATTCGACGAACGCTCCACGTTGGCGTATGATTCCTCGCCCAAAAAGACATGTATTGTTGGGAGACTGAAAATGGTCAAGAATGTACTATAGGGGAGGCATGGTGTCAGCTCTCCACCACCTCTGGGCGGTGTGGCCTAAGTGAGCTACCCCATATGGCACATGCGTGTGTCGTGGTATGGTGAGCGCTTGCTAGACGTGTGTTTGGGGTGGCTTCCTTTAGGAATGAAAATCTGGGGACAGTGTCGGACGATACGGGTGTGCCGACATTGTGCTCTTGCCCATGGGACGGAGGTTGCCACATATATCTGATAGGCGACCCGCCATCTCACGTTGGATTTCCGTGGGCCGAACGGATGCGTGTGCGAGCATACTACAATAACCAAGATAATTCCTCTGCGTGTTCGAAGAAATATAGTCGAGGCTTGGTGAACCTCGCTTATCGTCCCAATGTGCCACAAAGTATCGGCGATCCGAGTTTAGGGCTTGAGTCCCCTCTAAGGCCGGCCTTGACGAGCGTGAGATCATGACGTCGCACAAGTTGAAAAGATTGACGGTGACACATAGCTCAACTGGCACTGATGATGCATTAGTATCCACTCGATCAGTGGTTCAGGTCTACGTAATCCCTCTATGTAAGATTTGTTGTCATAGTCCCCAACTTGTACTCAAAAAAATAAATAAATAAGTATGTGAATTCTAACCAAATTCCGTAAACAAAGCTAAATATTTAGAAACTGTTTTTTTTTTTTTTTATCTTTCAAACTTTGATTTGATTTTCAAAATCACAGATAAAATAGAAAAATTACACTACTGGAAATTATGTGTAGAAATAATAGTCGAAGCTTATATTTAAAAAAAAAACAAAAAAATAAAAATCAAAGTTTATCAAACACCTTAATTTTTTTTTTTTTTCAATCTTATATTTAGTCAAATTTTCTACCTAAGATTTTATCATACTTAAATTTTAACCAAAACAAGTATTTTGATTTTTTTTTTACTTTCAAATTGATTTTTAAGAACATAGCCATAAATATCAAAATATAAAAATTTGTATAAAAAAAAAAACAGTTATTGACTTAAATTAAAAAAAAAATTGAACTATTTGTTTGGTTGAGTTAATTATCAAGAGAAACACACACAAAAAAAAGATAAAATCTTAATTAAGAAAAAGCAAATAAGAGAGAGATATTGAAGGAAGGAAGGAAGGCACCCACGCAAAATCCACCTTCGCTAAACTCCAATTTTGCCCTCAACGATTACTTCTTATTCGTCTACGTGTTCCTCCTTCTCACCACTTTTATTTTCCCCATTTTATAAAATTATTTAAAATCAAAATATAATTATAATATCGCATCGCCCCCCTTCTAAATATAATTTAATAATTAAATAATTAAATCTTCCATCCACTTATTTCTCTTCCTCTCTCATCTCACATTTTTCTCTCTCCACCATGGTTCCAATGGTGCTCACCCAGCTAGCCACCGGTCTGAGCGTCCTGGCCGGCGCGGTTCTAGTCAAATCGGCGATGGACCACAAGCCCATGGCCGGCTCCTTCCCCCGCTGTCCCTCCTGCAACGGCACTGGCCGAGTCCCCTGCCTCTGCTCTCGCTGGTCCGACGGCGACTTCGGCTGCCGTACCTGCTCCGGCTCCGGCCGCTCCTTCTGCTCCAGCTGCGGCGGCTCCGGCACCGGCCGCCCTATCCCGGCTCAAATCTCCGTTCGCCCAACCAACTATCCCCCCTCCTGATTCCTGATTGTAATATTCTCTATTAATTCTCACCATTAATTATTAAACCACAAAAAAAAAAAAAAAAAAAATTATGAAAAAATGGATGTTGTTGAGATTTACAACTCTATTCAGATTCCTATACATGTTATATATGGATATTACTTCTCTTTTCTTTAATTTATACTCATTTATTCTCTCTTTTTTCTTACATAATTTGTTGTAGAATCATGGTGTTTGGATTTGTTAGAATTAAATTTCAAATATTAAAAACCCAACGTAAGTTTAAAATATATTACTTATTTTGATTTATAAAATTCGGTTAATATTCATGTCCTTAATTAATAAATGTTTAAATCGAGATTTTTAAGAATATTTAAAATTAATTTTTATAGTAAAAAAATTTATGGAATTATTTTGATTATTTAAAAATAATGAGACACAAATTAGTTTTTTTTTAACATTATTTAATAAATACTGGTCAATCCAAACATTCAATAGAAGATCAACTATATATAGAAATTTTTGTAAGGCTCGGGGTTAAAAAGGTATATGAATGAACCGAGTTCACATCTGAATGAGAGTGATCTTGGGCGATATAGTCTCATGGTTAAGACTTAAGAGAATTGATTTGTACTAGCTATACTATCAAGGTCCACCTTCCTTTTCGATGGCTCAATCGAAGGAATTTCACAGTTAAGCGTGTTAGGATGCATGTGAGTGAGGACAAAACATGCTGAAAGGACCCGTGTTGGTTTGTGGGGATAGTCTTCATTCTTATAAGCGTTTAGAGGCTGGTAGTTAATGTAGACGAGTCGCAGGAGATGTAGGGGAATGTCGGGCCCAAAAGACCAGATCTGGATTCCAAGACCACATACGAATTCCGGGATGCGGGCAAACAATGTGATTACGAGTTCGAACCTCACTAGCTTTAATTGTTGTAACAAAAAAAAAAGTTTTTTTTTTTATTTGATTATTATGGTTTAATTGCAAAGGTAATTTCCATTAATATAGGTTTGCGAAGTCAAAATCTTGGGTGATTTATCGGATTAATACTTTTAATTATTGAATTCAATGAGTCCCTTGCTGTAATGAATTGAATTACTCTTCAAAAAAAAAAAAAAACTGTAAAGAATTGAATTAAAAATTTAAGAATGGAATTATGGAATACAATGAATCGCTCTTTGGTCGGTCTGTCTGGTTCAGCAGATTTGATGGAGGAGATTATGCAGAGATTTTTCCTCCAAAAATTAATAAATAAAGGAAGTTTGTTGTAATAAGCTAATCCCCATTGTTTTTTATTTAAATTTCATTCTTTTTAATTAACTTTAATTCATTGTTTTTAATTTCAAGGAAAATTGTATTAAATGAATCATTGTCGCAAAATAATTTTAAAAGTAGTCAAATTGGACGATATTAATTAATATTATCATGACTACCTACTTTTTCTTTTCTTTTTTTAAGTAATTATATTTGTAATTATTTTTCTAAATTTGACCAATCTTTTAAATTTCTCTAACTTGAACGAGTGTAAAAATAACGAGCAACTCACCTCTTACTTTCAAATGAATAAACGAATCTAATAATTTACTGTTTACTTTTTAAGAAATGAGGTTCCACCCTAAACTAACAACTCATCATGAATTCTCAAAACATAGTATATCACCACTAACAACTCTTCCCTGCACACTTAAACAAGTGAAACACAATTGCAATTCACCTGAATTTTCAAATGAGTGAAAACAACTGGCAACTCACTATGCACTCTCGAATGAGTGGAACACGGCTAACAAGTCTCATTGCAACATAAATGAGTGAAACAATGTTAACAATTCACATTGCACACTTAAAAAGTGAAATGATTACATCCTCAAATAAACGAAACACATCTATCAACTCATTTAGCTCCCCAAAGCAATGAAACACTACTAAGAACTCACACTATATTCTTACAAGTGCGACACATAATTAGTTATTAGCAACTCATATTAGTTTCATGAATATTCATCTAACTAAAATAAATTTTAAATGAAAAACGTGGTTTCGATGAATATTCATGGAGGTAAATTTACGATGAATATTAATTATTAGCAACTCACATTAGTTTCATACTTAATCCTAACTCTTACCTCCAAGTCAAGGTAAGAAAAAACGTGTCTCATAACACTTTGAGCTTTGAGTTCCTAGAACTTAAATATATTCTATCCCTCAAAAATAAAATAATCGACATGGAACGAAAATTGAGAAAATACGAAACGACATTGTTTCATTAATTAAAAACAAAAGGCGCACTGCGTAAGTATGAACGACTATACGTTGCACTCCAACAACGTCGTTTTGTTCTATATAAAAGCAATGTCGCTCAGACTTAGTTAACGTTTGACTTTGATCTTTCTTTTATTTAGAATCTTACAAAAATCCTCTTAGAGTTATAATTTCCTAGACAATATCATTCTAATATGAAGATCTCTTTAAAGTTGTTGTTCTTGACACAACTTGAAATTATATTGTCTTCTATTTAATAATAAACTCTTCGATATCGATGAAACCCATTAAACTAGTATATCCATTGGATTTCATATACTTAGGACGTGTTTGGGGCTATGTTTAGGCCGGGTTTGTTAAAATAACTAACCATTGTTTGACTCACCATTTAAAATAATTAGTCTAAATCTCAATGCTCATTTATCTAACTTTGTATTTCTTTGTTTAATATTGTACGATATTACAATGTCTTTTTTTTTTAATATTTACTACAAATAACTATTTTATTAATATTTTTTATTAAATGATAAAATTAGAATTCATTCGATAACAATTATAAAATTAATTTATGATTATTTGAATTAATATAATGAAAAATGAGATTATAAAAATATATTTAATTTACGTAGATTATTTTTAATTATATAACCATTAATTGATATATTAATTAATAAATAACAATTATGTGTAGATGTGCGACTTAGTTTAAAATCTCATCATTCTTATTATATAACATCATTTATACTAATTAAATAAGTTATTTTCATTTTCAAAAAAAAAATTGAGCAAGAAGAAGGATCGATCCCCTTTGACCGAGGAAATCAAGGACTTCCACGTTGATCGTAGGTGTTGTTAGAGCAAAGGAGAGACGATCAGGCCTGACTTTTTATGGGGAGTCATCCAGCCACATATAACACAAAGTAAGCTACTCATCTCATTGTTAATTGATTTTGAGATTGATGCCCACGCTATCTAAGTTCTTATCGAAACTCATTAAGCCCAAACGGGTATTCGATCCAATAAAATGAAATTATTTCGATTTACACTAATAGATTTATTTTCTTCTTATTTTTCCTATCTTGTGTATTTATATAGTTGTAAAACGCAAAGCAAGGATGACAAACATTTACAATGTCGAGTATGAAACATAGCAAAGCTCAAACACTATTTATAATAATCTCTACCGTTTATCATATCCAAATCGGTGAGCCAAACATGACGTTAGATATCACACGGATAATTCAGCTACTTAAAATATAGTCCTACAATGTAATATTTAAATATATCAATATAAATAGTTCACATTGTCAAGAATAATTTAGAATCAAATACGCTAAAGTTCCTTCGAAGCCTTGTTCTCATTTTGTACATTAGATAATAATGTCCATCATACACGGAATACATGACCATTAAAACACACACATTCTTCAATTCCTTCACCTTCTTCATTTGGGTGTGAAAGCCTGCATAGATAACAAAACAAAAATTAACCATTTTACGTTCAAGGCTAACTTATAAATATCCGAACCAATATCTTCAAATTTTCAATAATTGAGTATGAACCGATATTCAATAAACAATAATATATATTGGTTTGGTTTTGAATTTTAATTTTAATAAAAAATTTAATTAATTGCTCTTTCGGTCGAGTTGGGATGGGTTTTTTTTTCGTTCTTCCCTCGTGAAGAGAAATCTAACTGATATATTTCGGTTTACTAAAATATAAAATCCAATGATCAAATATTATTCTATAAAAACAGAAACCAATCCATTGAATTGATTTATTTGATTAGATTTTACACATAACTATGAAAAATAAGAAAGACTAAATTTAGGTTTAATCAAACTAAATTCTTATTTTCAAAATCATGAATATTAAATTTTAATTTTAATTTTTTTTTTTTTTTAGATTATAGAGATTTAATTTTAATTTAACATTTAACAAACATCGAAAATCCTTTTAAAAAATAAAAAATAAAAAATCGAAAATGCGAAGTAAGAACTCACAGCAAAGACAGTGGCGTGGCCGGGATCAGCAAGGTGGGCGAAAAGATTGTCGATCGGACCGGTGCCGGTGTAAATATGTTGAAACCACGCGCCCATCACGGCTAACATAGCCAATCGCCCGTTCTTGATCTCCTTGGTTCTCAATTCCTTGAGCTTTTCGGGCGACCCGGTGCCCCACCCGAGCGGGTCGAACCATAGCCCACCCGGGTACCCGACGTCGGTGCCCGTCAGCTTATTGTTGGGGAATATCGGATCGGTGTTGACGCTGCCGGGTTTCAGAATGTCGGCCCAACGTCTACCCTCGGCCCAACCGATGAAAATGAGTTCGACGATGAACAGAGTGGTGGTGTCGGTGAAGTATTCCAATTCTCCGGCGGAGTACCACGACGGCGTGTTTAGAATTCCGATCTTTGTTAAGAATTCCGGGATGAATATTCCGGCGGCCCCCAACATTGCCCACCGGCAGTGTACTAGCTCCGCCTGTTGGTTCCATCTTAGACTCTCCGGATCAGAAGCTAACAAATCACAATAGATTAAAAAAAAATTAATACCTTTAGAAATTCCATTCCAAGGAAAAAAAAAATTAAATACTCTTAAGCATAAATGTTTAGTCGCTAATTAAGAGCATATTTTAAAAAGTATATAGTTTAATTTCAAAATTAATTAATTATTATAGAAATAGCCTATTTATTTAATAAATTGATACGAGGTTTAGTCGAATTAAAAGACAAACTTAGTACGTTAATACTTACAGAGACCAAGAGGGTCAAAGCCAAAGTCACCAGGGAGGCTGCCGTCGAGCCACGGGGGTGGGGTGCTGCCGGGGAACCACAGGGGTCGGTCGGGGTCAGCAGCGGCACACACCGCTGCTGACCGAGGAGCAACCGCCGCGGTCGTGTACTTTTGCAGTCTTAACTTCCTCCCCGTTACAAAATTACAAGCCTTGGCGCAGCCATTCTTCTGGGAACTAAAATATTAAAAAAAAAAAAAAAAAAAATCAATATTTGGATTTAAATATTAAAGCATAAGAAAATATTAATTTCAAAAAATAAAACTAGCCTGGATGATGAGATTGCCACAGCCGCAATGGCTGAAGAAGCACAAGCCGAAGCCATTACTGAATGATATCAAATTTTTGAGTGACGAATTTGAGACTGTGTGTTTGGATTGAAATTCAGTTTGTTTTAAAACATGTGTATATATGCTTGTGCCTTATCTATATGGATAGGAGAAGGAAATATTTGATTGGATGAGTTAGTGCCACGTGGAGTAGAGAATCTGATCTCCGCCACGTCAACTCCACCCGTTTCTGCTGACCTGGTATATTTCTCAAACATGTGGCTCTCCTTCAAAGTCCGTGTCCATCATACACCCTTAAATATCGGGTCCAACCAGCATCTAGATTATGATTTCACTCCACGTGGCGATCTCTCTATGGTTCTTCAAATTCAACTATCATATTTGAATTGTGAGTGAGAGATGTCCACCCCTATAATATTTTTAATCTTGTAAATTTTTTCAACGTCAATTTAATTAACTAAATTTTGGATACATTTTTCAATAGTTAAGATAAATATTTTACAATTTCAAATAGATAGTCAATTACATAAGAAAAGTATCACGAAAATGAACATTTCTACGATTTTATGCATATAAATGAAATTAAAAAAAAAAAAGTAAGAATAATACAATATAATATATATACAAGACATAAAACAGGAAATCGGAGATGAGAAACACATTTTTCGCCCTCATCCTATTAAGCTCGTTGGGCCCGGTCCTAACATAAAATAGACATCTTTAAGTATGTAACCCATTGAAAATGTGTATACTAAATTAAGTGAACGTTATTAGTTTAGTGGTAGAAGACTATTGCAATTTCTCAAATAAATTGAGAGATAATATCCATTTCACGGATCGAGACACTGGTGTTGAACTGGAATAACACCAAATAATAAAACTATTGTGCCACTGATCTATTCGATAGTTTGTTAGCAATTAATAAGTCATTCCACCCATTAACCCATAAAACAAAAAATGGAGGGTAAAATACCATTTTAGTTCATGAACCTCCGCATTTGTTTCGTTTTGTTATTCAAAATTTCAAAAGTTTAATTTAGTTCATAAAGTTTCAAAAGTTCAATTTTAATCCATAAAATTTGAGATTTATTTCGTTTCGATTCCTAAACTTTCAAAAATCTTAAAATAGATCATTTTTTTTCTTTAAGAAACTTATCATTTGCCTTTATAATTTTTTGAAATATTTTCGAGTTTTATCTTTGATTTTATTTAAATTATAAACATTATTGATTCAATTTTGATGAATATTTCCTTCAACTTTAAGAAAATTTTATGTTTAAAAAAAAATTAATAACCAAAGTTAACATTTTGAAAATCATTAACCAAAAAGGAATAAATTTTAAAAGTTTCAAGACAAAAATTAGACATTTAAGAATTCAAACATCACAATAAAACGAAGGTGAAGTGCAAGAACCAAAATGATATTTACCCGAAATTCTGTAACCATATGGAAACATTTGACAACACTCAATTTGAAAAGAAATTTATTTAGGTCAAAGCCAATGATATTTTGGAAAATAAACCAGCAATGGACCAAAACTCGATACCCATTTTAGGTTAGAGGCCCAATTAAGATTGGGCTTGAGTAAGGCCCATTTGGTTACTGATTTTGGCCCAGCCCAGCAACATACGAAATGAACCAAAAAAAATGTGGTAATACTAATTAGTTGTCTATAATCGTGAGTGTAACGCTAGTTTACATAGATTTCGACTATATTAACCGAACATTTAAATGTAAGAAAATCATGTTATTCAAGTGGTACAAATATATTGTCGTGTCGAGATATCTTATCCAATTTTATAAGTGTATGTTTAAAAAATATTTTGAATTGTATGTAGGGATTCATATTTAAAGTTGATAACGTACCTCCCGATACAATTTTCATTTTATTTTTACTATTTTTCATATTAATTTACTCCCTACAATTTTAGTGGTGAATAATGATTTTTTTTTTTTTTTTATATAACCTCCCACTTTTTAGGAACCACCATCCACTTTTTGTACACTTTTAACGTTATTTCTTAATGATTGAAATAACATTTAAACATACATAGAAAAATATTACATAACATTATGTTTTTTCTTCTTCATTTCGATCCTTTATACATACTTTTCATTCAATAACACAATAATTTAGTTGAACGCGTGACGGTGTAGTAGAGTCAAGAACTTTATTGCAACCGATATATTCCCTTCTATTACTACATCGTTTTTATGCATGTTGTGCCCGTGATGATCGTTACCATATTCAATAGCAGGAAATCTAGATAAAAGAAAAGGCCGAAAATTGACAAAGTCAAACAGATTCAATGGGTCGTTTTTGTATTTTAAAACAATAGTTGATCATTCGGTTTGATATTTTAAAAAATCGAAATGAATTGATTTTATTTTCAGATCTTGATTAAATAATCAACAAAAATCCGTACCAAATATATAAATATTAAAAAAAAATTTATTAATATTTATATTTGATGGAAGAACAAATTTAATGTGAAATATGAAGTATAAAGATTGTACTTACTGGCCGCAATGGTCAGTAGGGCGTTAGTTTCATTGTTTGGAGTTAATCTTATGGTCACATGTTTGATACGTGAAATCAGTATTTGTAATCTCTTTCCCAAACATTTACTAAAAAAAAATTGTAGTTATTGTGATATTTATGAAAAATGTTGGTTTTGATCGGTAAAAGACAAATCTTTAGAAAAAAAAAAACCAATATATTAAGATATAAATACAATTTTTTTTTTTTTTTTTTTAGCATGTCTAACCAGAAGAATGAGTAAAAAATGGAAAAAAATAATAATAAAAAAAAATAAACACCATTGGATAACTATTTGCTCTTTGTTTTTTGTCTTAAAAAATTAAACTTTTAAGTACTTAAAACTCTTTAGTTTCATATCTTTGATTTAACCAAATTTCATAAACCTAAATAAACATTTCGAAACTATTTTTTCCGGTTTCAAATTTGTGTTTCCACTTAAAAACATAAAAGTAATAATAATAATTATTATTAATGTAAATCCTAATTAAAAAAAACCGGGCTCAAGCAATTAGTTTTAATTGCCAAAACGTGCATCACTCAGCTGACACTAGTGATGTCTTAGCATCTACTCAATCAATAATTCAAATCTCCCGAGTCCCCTTTGTTAAACTAAAAAAAAAAAAAAAAAAAAAATTGAATTAATTTATATTTGGCATTTGGATGTGCATAGATGAAATGAATAAGGTGGAAATTAAATAGAGTGAAAAAGAAAAGTGGTAGTGGGATGCCACAAATATTTTAGTTGTTAGTAATCTGAGATTAGAAGGCAAAATGATAAGGGCCACATGATCGAAGGAGAGTGGTATATATTACCCTGCGAGGGTTAATTAATTACCACCAAATCTTTTACTTAAATTTCTAATACCCATGATTGGATTTGGATTTGGATTTAATTAGGGTTAATTAATTAAATTAATTACACCAAACCAAACACATGTGAATGTTAGGTACATCATTCTTAAAAATAACATTATCTTTTTTTATTTATTTATTTTACCAAAATTAATTATGCAATTGGAGGAAAGTCTTCTTCCTTCCTCCTCTTCTCTTCATGCAATGCATGTGATTTTTGTTTCTATTTTAATTATCTCTACCTTTTTTTTTTTCTTTTTTTTTAAGCAATTTTGGTGAGAAAATAATGAGTTGGCTTCACAAATCTTTTTCTAAATACAAAAAATGTGCACAATTTCATCACTTATGGTTAATTACGAAAACGAAATCAATAATTAAAAAAAATAAATATAATAAGATGAAAACATGACCTTGTTCACTAACTGTGTGTTAATTACGTCTACAATTATATAAAAGAAAAGCTAATCATGCACGTTGTTTCGAGGTAGTTTTTAAGAGTATTTAAATTTAGAATTTATTTTAAATATTTAGAAGTAATGATTGCAATAAAAAACGTGTTTCGATGTTGTTTTTTTAGAAATATTTAGTAAATATTGATTTGAAACATTACTTCAAATACTCATACCAAACATCACATAAATGTAAAGTATGAATTTAAATATTATAAATATTATATTATTTATGGAAAATGTTATTTTTTGTTAGTAAGATATAAATCCTAAAAATCGAATTCAAAATGAGTCAAAAAAGTTGAGAAATAAATCAAATGTTTATAAAAATGAGAATAAAAAATTGAACTAAGATTAAGACAAAAACCAATTAAAAATTGAACCAATGATTTTATATTTTATTGGTTATCGTTTGAACTTGATTATTAAAAAAAAAAACTAAGAATATTAGTTCGATTGTCGATTTTGCAAAAAATTGACAAAACCCGCCGAATCATCTTATTGATTTAATTTTGAGATTGATAAGAGAAGAGGAAGAAAAAAAGCAGATCAATGATTTGAGAATATAAAGTACTTGTTTGGGGATTAGTGATTTAAAGAGGAGATGTTAGATTTTTTTTTTTTTTTTATGAAATTTATATTTTAGAAAAGAAGATGTTTGTTTTGAAATGAAATTTGATATAAATTTTGATTTAAAATTTAATGCAATGTTAAAAAGAAGTTGAGAAAACGTCGAAGAAGAGTTGAATAGAGATTCGACGTATTAAAAACCAATAAAAAGTTTAATTTCTCATCTTAATTTCTCAAAGTCGAATAGAGAATCTAATCACTCCGAAGTGAGAAGTACTCATAATTAGTTTTGTGATGAATTTCAAAAAAAAAAAAAAAAAAAAAAAAAAAAAAAAAAAAAATATATATATATATATATATATATATATATATTATTTACTTAATTAAAAAAAAAAATTGAATGAATTGATTTAATTTTTATCTCTGGTATGAGAAAGGAAACTCTGGTACCGTTTATCTACCAATATATGTACGAAATTTTAAGTTTGTTTGTGACATGTCGGGAAATCATTTTTATTTTACTATATGCTTTCGACAAAACTCTATTTACGTATTAATGTAAACATTACGTATATTTACGCTACGCCCCTCTAATTATTGAGTTATTTCAAAAAATTTCATCACAAGAGATACACAGAAGGGAATAATTGTTTTGAGTATCTATAGAGATTTTATAAATAAATTTTTATAATTATTTTTTACAAATCTTATACAAACGAGTTAATATTACAATTTCTTCTTTATAATCATTCAAAATAACTCTTCATTTCTAAACACTCCACAATTTTATAAACAAACACCCCCTAAGACGTTTGGGCATTCAAATTACGGATGTCGTGACCCTTTTTCCTTCCAAATATTGGTTAAACTACACTTTATTTAGAATGGAATACTGATTTGAAACTTTACTTTCGGTTTTGTTCGATTGTATGCCAAACTGGCAACCAAACTAATTTCTTTGATTTTTTTAATAATTGAATTGGAACTGATGTTTCTTAAA
>JBBMEG010010568.1:0-32205 GCA_037832605.1 Cyclanthera cordifolia
TTGCTTTCTTAAGCCTAAATTTAATATCCTAGGGGTATTTTAGTCAATTTAAACCCCGAATTTCCCGAATTAAAAAAATATAGCCTAATTCTTTATTTTATTTGAAAAGTTCGGGCTGTAACAATTTATGACATTCTAAGGTGCTAGTTTTGACCTATTAAATTATTAAGACTTCGTTCATGAGTCGACGTACTTTGATTGTTGGCTTGAATCTTAGAAACTCTTTCGTGGAATTCGGCTAAGGTAAAGGACCCTTACCATTAGCTCGAGATCTTGTGGTGTATTACATGGATGTACTGAATGTATGATACTTGTATGCTGAATGTTAAATTCATAGATGAATGTTAACGTATTTGATGACTATGTTGATATTTGAATATGTGACACTTGATGCGATGCTTGACGCAAGACTTGACGTGTTAATTGAGGTGATGCTTGATCCAATACTTGACATGTTGATTGATGTGTAGGTTATGGACTACTTTATGAGTTGTGCTTTCTCATGCATATATATGTTGTGCTTTATGTGATGATTGATTACATATTGTTGTCTAACTTAAGACCTATTTATGGTTCATGTTAGGTCGGGATGTCCCATACTGGACTAGATAACATTGTCGTCCCATTGAGGACCCTATTTTGAGCCAAGATGTTCCATAGTGAACTAGCCATCACCTTTGTCCATTGTGGACCATATTTGTTATGTTGGGATAAGCTCCAACGTTGCTTAGTTTTACAAAGCTAGATGTCCTTTTAGGATTCTTGTATAATCTCACAAATATAGAAAACTAACACTCGATCCCAACAAAGAGTTAAGTTATAATGGTGGAAACTCTTAGATCACACTTAGAACCTATGATGCTCACTCTTAGATCCTAAGGCAACTCACTACAGAATTAGTTTGATCAAAGACTAATCCAATGAATTGATTTTACATTCAAACCTAAAGCAATATTTAAAAAAAAAAAAGAAAAAAGACAACACCAAATGGGGTCAAGAAAACTCAAATTTTGATATCAATATCTTTTCAAAATGAGGTATTACAAGTATTTTTTAAGGCCAAAATTTCATGCATGACTTGGAATACAAAAGGTCTAAAAAAGCTCTTAAATGCACTTTGTGAAAAATAAGACCTAGGAAGCCAAAACTCAATTTTACATCAATTGAGAGGCTTAAATGCTGACAAATGGTAGATTGACTTTAAATACACCTCACAAACTGATCTAAAAGGTCTTTAGCAATTATGAGCATGCTTGACAAAATTTAAACTTAAAAGTACCAAAATAAGAAATCTAGAAAAAAGTAGTATTTAAAATTCTTCATTGTAAGTTATAAAACTCTAAAATCTTCTTTTTCTTGCTTCATACAGTTGCTCCTTCATGAAAATACTACTTGGTGGTTAGATTCATATCATGTTGTCTCATTAAAGACCTATTCATAAAGCTTCAAAGCTAAGATGCTCCATAGTGAACTAGCTTATCCAAGTCATCCCATTAAGGACATGTTGTCTGTCATCTCGAGATGGTGGACTATCTGTGTAGTACGTGATGCACTTCCCGTGATACTTATTTGATGTAATACCTGACAGGTAAGCATGTCATACATGTTACCTATACATTTCATTTTATTTGATATAAGACCTAGAAGGTAAGCATGTCATACATGTTACCCATGCATTACATTCTATTTGATATATGACATGGAAGGTAAGCATGACACACATGTTACCCAAACATTCGATTTTATTTGATATAAGACATGAAAGGTAAGCATGTCATACATGTTACCCAAACATTCCATTATATTTGATATACGACCTGGAAGGTAAGCATGTCATACATGTTACCCAAACATTCCACTCTATCTGATATAAGACTTGGAAGGTAAGCATGGCATACATGTTACCTATGAATTCCATTCTACTTGATATAAGACCTGTAAGGTAAGCATGTCATACATGTTATGCATGTATTCTATTATATTTGATATAAGACTTGGAAGGTAAGCCAGACATATAAGTTGTCCACGCATTCCATTTTATTATATCTTTGCATCCTTATTTAATATTATTTGAATTATGTCGTTTTGGTTAAGTACTCTAGCTAGTAAACAATCATGTATTTGCTACCTAGGAGTGCAGTTGATTACGGTCTGAGTACCTCTTATTGATTTATTATTGATCTTGTAATTGTACATGTTGTAATGTTATATACTTTGGTTATATTCAAGTTTGATCTCGAGTTGAAGATTCTTTCTAAGTTATCATGAACTTACCCTCACCACTATAGTTTTCACACGTATAACAGGTTTATACCGGGATGAAGGATCGAGCTGGATTGACCATAGGCACCACTATGTATTTTGTTGTATTTAATTTATGTTCCTTATGGACGTTAATCTAGGGCATGTATGGATTATGGCATTTGAACTCAGTTGTATTTGGTTTTTAACTCGGGTACCTACAACATGCTTTATGAGTTTTGAACTTGAAAGCTATTTGTTCTAAGTGTTAAATGATTGAAATTTTAAGCTTATCCTTAACTTGTGTCACTGAATTCATGCATTAGAGTAAAAACCTAGATTTGGACTTATTGTTTGCGTCGGGTCTTTACTCAAACCCATAAATTATTAAGTAACAAATCTAGAATATAAGTTCAAACCACAATCCACCAAACTCTTGCAAATCACTACACAAAGCTTCAAATATTCCTAAACCTTGAACCAATCAACAACAACTCTTAAATTGAAGCTAAAATCAACATTAATGAATTATTCAAGCACAAAGGCGCCCAAATGCAGAAATAACAAGAGAGAATAAAAACAATGAACGACCGGACAAAAACTAAATTAACCCTCAAATCCAAATCTCAGCTTGTTCAATTCAGAAACCTATAATTTTTTACAAAAATTGCAAAATCATAAAACCGAGTTCATTCAATGAGGATAATGAATAAGAATCACAAATCCTACCTAATTTAGGCTTAAACAAAAGCGCAGATGAAGCTGAAACCTACAGAAAGAGCAGATGAAAAAGAAAATTGAATATAGTTAAGCTTGAAACAAAGAAACTGATCCCAGTGATCAAATTTGTCGGCAAAGATAACCGAAAAGAGTAGATGAAGAGCAACCAGAAGAGAGGATACTCAAAACGATTGAACGGTTTCATTTTTTACTAAAAAGTGTAAACGGAACAAGAAGAGAGGGTTTTGTATTATCAGTTCTTTTTTACTAAAAAGTGTAACCTAGTTTTGGCGTATTAGAAAATTTTCACATCCCTATTTTTTCATCCCATTTTTTTTTATAATTTTTAATATTTTTTTAATATAAAATGCTATCTTTAAAAGCTAAAAAAAAAAAAGAACATTTCTTCTAGTGTTGGTTCGATTCGGGTTCGTTAGTTTTTTTTTTTTTTCCTTTTCACTGCTATTAAGCACTTCAACCATTAGTTCGAGGTTTTATCCACTAGTAGAAAAAAAAGTTTTAATGTTGGACAAAACTCGACATTAAAGGAAAGGATGTGTAGAGAGTGTTAGAGTTTGAGGAAGTCTAAAGCCAACACAAAATAAGAGGATGAGACTTTCTTCTTGGCTTCTTTCTTGTAGGTAAAATCAAACCTAATCAATAATAAGCAATGGCGTGAGTATAGTGGTACTAACGAAATCTATATTTCTTCCGACTCCTTTTTCTATCACAATTTCCCTCTTTTGGTCATGTAGCAATACAAAGAAATATTAACAAAGAGCTTTCTAGAAAGTAAAAACAAAGAGAATAGAGACTAAGTATTGACATAATTTGGTGTATAGTGGTTCAACCAAAATCGGCCATAAATTTTAAACAATGTGCAAGCAAACATAGTTATTGTCAGAGTTGTGCACATTGCTACCTCATTCATCCATTGTGCCACCTTGTTTTTTTGATACACAATTGGTTTAAAATATATATAATATTATTCTCAGTTTTATTTTGAAAATAATGGTTATATTCAAAGTAAAATTAATTGGTATATCAACAAAAAAATCTCTAGATATTTATTAAATATTTTTGGAAAATATTTTTAAATTGAGATTTATTGAAGATTTTAAAATTAAATTAATAATCTTTCGAAAAAATTTTATGCGATGATCCGGGAAATCTTTAAATTTGGTGTTCATTTAAATATTAAAATATTTTAAGAAAATATTTGAGAAAATGTTTAAACGGGTTCGTTCTTGCCTTCTCAAGGATTCAAGAACATCAAGAAGATAAGGACTCAAGATATGTCTTGAAAATTAATTGTATTTTATTTAATTTCCTATAAATATGACAAAGATTAAATCGGTCAATTACTATTTTAAATTATATGTTATTGGTTTGCATGTCATGATTGTTGCATAAAGCTTTTGTCATATAGATTAAAAATCTTCATAGGTTAAAAAGATTCATTCATCCTAAATATGTGTTAAATTTAATAGATATATTTTAGGATTTGGATTCCATATTTAGGATTGTTCAGCATTTCTCACAAATAAATATTAAATGCTTATTTTTCTTGATTATACTGAATGTATGGATTATGTTTTTTTTTTTTTTAAATACTTTTTCAGAACAAAAAAAAATATTCATTTTAAATCTACTTGTTTTAAAATTGGTAGAGTCTAATAATCCATAAAAGTGCTTAGAATTAATATGATTAATTGTTATCACTTGACTCTGTAGTTAATAAGACTAATTAAAGAGCAATTTGATTATGTAATGATGGGTTGGAAAGGAACCCTACCTAAGGAAGGTATTATCTAGACTTGAGATACTTAAGATGACAGTTTATAGAACATCTCTAGGAACACGACCTAGGGGTTGAAAGGAACTTGATTTATAGATCACTATGTGAATGCTCAAACAATGTGATTAGCTTTATTTAGTTTAAAAGCTCAATAATTCACATTAAAATCAATCTAACCAACATATGTAAATAATTGGGACTTAGATGAACGAGATTAGCCTAGTTCATCTGAGTAGGAGGGAACCCTATTTCAAAATAGATAGCAAGAGAAGGATTGTGGTCAATTGATCCTGCGATCTCCCTAAAAAACTACATCGTGAGATCCTAGTGGGGCAACGTGTCGGCAGCTTAGAGTCGACTCCCTATGGTATGTGTTCACTAGGGTCAGGGTGAGCTTCCAGAAAGGAATAGGACTGTAATTTCAATCGGTAACTAACCTATCCTACGACGAAAATTACTAAGAGAGATTCACAGTTTCGAATTGATGGGTTAAACTATTAAGGAATTGGGTAAGGAGTTAACCAAGTCTAGATCGAATTGTAACTAAACCATAAAGATAAGAGTTATCATGGTATTAAGTTTTCGGTTGAGAAGAGTCTCATACTAAGGAGAAGCAACTGACCTATCCTATGACGGCACTTGCTCTAAACTTTTTTAGTTGTACCATGACATTAATAATTATCAATAGTAAGTTTCCTAGATTTTAACTTGAAAAGTTTTTAAATCATTTTTATGCCAAAACCATGAATGACTTTTTAAATGACAATAAAATTGAATCATTTTTTTTCTTATTTTTTAGCATAATGTCTAAGTCACTTATCGCTATTATGTTTATTGATAAATTAACTAGAGAAAATTATACTATATAGAAAACATATATCAACATTATACTTGTCGTAGATGACAAGAAGTTTGTTTTGACAGAGGAATGTCCTCCACCATCGACACCTAATGCAACACGAAATGTTCGTGAAGCGTATGATCGTTGAAAAAAAACAAACATTAAGGCTAGGGTCTATATATTGGCAAGTGTCTTGGGCATTTTGGTCAAGAAACTGGAGAACATGGGCACTGCTTTAGAGATGATGAAAGCCCTTCATGAGATGTTTTAGGCAACCATCGTCTCAAGTAAAGCATGATGCTCTTCAGGCAATTCATAGTGCCAAAATGAAGTGAGGAATGTCTGTCATCGAGCATGTACTTCAAATGATGACGTACTTCAACACGATTAGATGAATGGGGTTGTTATAGACGATGCCAGTCCGATGAGCTTTATTCTTCAGACACTACCGAGTAGCTTCTTATAATTTAAAAGCAATGATGTTATAAATAAGATTGCATTTAGCTCCACTACTCTTCTTAATGAACTATAAACCTTTGAGTCAATGGTGAAAGTCAAAGGCAAAAAAGGGGAGGCAAGTGTTGTCTTCAAGAAAGTTAGTTTCAAAACCTTGGGGTTCAGAGACTAAGCTTAAAGGTCGGACCTTCAAGGTAAAGTTCTCTAAGAAAAAAGGAATGGTAGGAGCAAGAATAAGCGCAACGCTCCGAAGAAAGTCAACTCCGAGAAGGATGGAAAGTGTTCCCATTGTTATGAGCTTGGTCATTGGAAAAAGAATTGTCCCGAGTACAATAGAATGAAGAAAGACACAAAAGGTAAATATAATTTACTGGTTCTTGAGTCTTATATTGTGGAAAAATCATCCAATGGTTGGATATTAGATTCGAGTGCCACTAATCATGTATGTTCATCATTTCAGGGATATGACTCATGGGAACTACTAGAACATAGGAAGATCACCTTCAAGGTGGTAACTGGTAAAGTTATCTCAAAAATAGCTATTGGAAGTGTCAAGTTATTTTTCAAAAATTCTTTTTTAGTATTAGAGAATGTTTTATTCATTTCTAAAATTAAGAGGAACCTAGATTCAGTTTCTTGCCTTTTAGAACAATTTCATACAGTAACTTTGAATGGAAATTCAGTTTCTATTTCAAAGAATGGCTTGGAGCTTTGTTTGGCAATTAATGAAAATAACTTGTATATGATTAAACCTAGGGTTTGTAAGTCACTTCTAACTACTGAATTCTTTAAAACAGTGAACAGTAGAACAAACAAACGACAAAGAACTTCTTCTCAATCCAATACATATCTTTGGCATCTTAGGTTGGGTCACATAAATTTCAATAGGATTGGAAGGTTAGTAACAAGTGGTTCTTAACTGGGTTGTGTGTATATTACAGAGAAGGCATGATAATCATATGACCTTTTACAGAAGGGAACTAGTGTCAATCACCTTGTATATTCAGACTTATAAGGTTCGATGAATGTTAAAGCTCGGGGAGGATAATGAGTACTTTGTATCTTTTACGGATGACTACTCAAGATATGAGTATCTTTATCTAATGCAACATAAATTAGAAACTCTTAAAAAGTTCAAGGAGTTTAAAGCTGAGGTTGAGAACCAATTAGATAGATGGATTAAAACACTATAATCGGATCATGATGGAGAGTATATGGCCTTGAAATTCGAAAAATACTTAGTAGAACATGTAATTACGTTTCAACTCTCAGCCCCTAGAACCTCTCAATGGAATAGAGTTTCAGAAAGGAGAAATAAAACCCTTTTAGAAATAGTTCAATTGATAATGAGCTTTGATTAACTATCGATATCATTTTAGGGATATGCTTGGAGACGGCGTTAAATATTTTGAACATTGTGTCATCAAATAGTGTCTCGGAGACACCCTATGAGTTATGGAAAGAACGAAAAGGTAGTTTATGCCATTTTAGGATTTGGGAAAGTCCGACCTATGTGTTGATTACAAAATCGAAGAAGTTAGAGCCGCTTTCAAAGATATGCTTATTCGTAGGTCACTCCAAGAGAAAGAGATAGGGTTATTTTTATAACCTAAATGAGAAAAATGTGTTTGTGTCGAAAAACGCAACATTCTTATAAGAGGATTATGTTAGAGACCATAAATCTCGATTAATAGTGGTGTTCAAAGAATTAAGTTCTGATAATGCTATGATTCCTACAATAAGAGTTGTTATAGGAAGGTCAACAAGGGTTGTTGACAGCTCACTAGCATTAGATGTTGGAAACTGATCAGCTAGGATAATTGATGAATCCTTGGGATTTGATGGTCAAATCATGCCCAGTCAGGAAAGTCGTCCGCCTCGATGTAGTGAAAGGATTAGGAGAAATTTGGTTCCCCTAGGTGTCTTGGAGACACTAAACATTATCCAAGATAATGTTGAAGGTCATTTGTCTTTTGAAAAGGTAATGAAGGATATTGACTGGGAAGAGTGGATAAAAGCCGTGAACCTTGAAATGAAGTCGTTGTAATCTAATTCAGTTTAGTTACTTGTAGATGCACCAAAGAATGTTGGGTCTATTAGGTGCAGTGGATCTATAAGAAAAAAAAAGGTGTAAATGGAAAGGTGCAAACCTTCAAGGTAAGACTTGTAGCAAAGGGCTTCATTCAAAGAGAATGAGTGGATTATGAAAAGATCTTCTCCCTTATTTCTATGTTAAAGCCTATTAGGATCCTCTTATTCATTTCCTCATATTATGATTATGAGATATGGCAGATTAATGTCAAGATTGCATTTTTTTAATGGCAATATTGAAGAAGAAATCTACATGAACCAACTAGAGGGGTTTGTATCCAAGGGACAAGAGTAAAAAGTTTGCAAACTTGTTAAGTTTATTTATAGATTGAAACGTGTCCAGATCTTGGAATAAGAGATTTGATGATGTGATCAAATCATATGTCTTTGAGTAGAACATTGATGAACCTTGTTTACAAGAAGATCATTGACAATAAAGTGGCATTTATATTGTTGTATGTAGATGACATCTTACTCATTGGGATGAAGTAAGGATGTTAACTGATATCAAGCAGTGGCTAGCTAACCAATTTCAAATGAAAGATTCGGGTGACACTTGATGGGCGAGTGTTGGAGTAGTGCAAGTATACGTTAGAATGAGGAAGACATTCTTAATATCCAACACAATACTAAACAACACTCCAGCTTATGAAAACATAAGTGTACGCTGTCAATTATATCAAGTAATAAATATCCAAGTCATCTTCTCAAGGATCGATTCTTTGAAGTATTTTTATATTCTAGTTTGGGAAATGTAACATTCAATAATAAGGTGGGTTGTGTTATTGAATTAAAGTGTAAATTCTGAATACATTCTCAATGCGGTAGGCATTGCCTTTATTCAAACAACATTAAAACCAATACCTACTTTTTAATATGCATTAATAAATGACAAGAATGCTAAGTAAAACTAAGTACATAAATCATAAAAGTAAGAAGATTAATTTAGCTAATATAAGCAGCATGGTAGAGATTAAGGTTTATACTGCACATCAATCTTCTCTTGAATGTATATTCTCTCTTAATGTTATCCGCATTAAAAATGTGGTTTGTATTCATTAGTGGGCTAGCTATGAGGGACCCTCATAAACCTACTAGTCAAGTCGACTAGTGAACCTAATAACAACAGTAATGACTTTTCATTTTACCTCATTCGATCCTGATAGAGAAGTAAAGCATAAACGATTTGTGGATGGTGGCTGACCTTGTTAGTTAACGTACTTACTTTGTAAACAAAAATTCTACATTGTCATCACTAACCTAATCAAAACATAACTTGAAAATACTCAACAAGAATGTGTGTGGCATTAATGGCGCGACGTGCATTGATTCTGCTTCTATCAAATAAATGATAACATGCATCTACACGAGACTACATCATCATTTACATGGAAAATATAAGTAGAAAAGTAAATATAAAGCAGTAAATAAAATAAATTATATTAAAAATAAAATATGTTACATATGTCGTTTGAAAGATAAGTTAGAAAAGGAATAGTAGATGAATTATCCCTTGCATATGTGTTACTCATATGAGTGTTGAGGGCTATAAGGTAGCTACTTTGCACTTCAACTTCTTGCCAATTAAGTTGGTTACAATGTCCCGCACAATGGTAATGTGCCCAACAATGGGCAATTCACTCTCTCACCTTCTTTTACTAGAAATCAAACAAACATTGATTTGCAAACTAACTCATAATTTGACGACTCTAGCTTGTTGATGATGGTCCCTTTTATAGACCTCGGAGTTCCTTGTCTTTTTCACTAATCCACCACTTCCTCGGATTTAGGTGCTATTTTTGTGGTCTTTAACTTGCTGCCAAATTATTTCTTTTTGGACAAGCAGCAATAAATCATGGCCGTGCAATATATACTTCATCCACGTGAAATGATAATATGTATTTCTTCAATCTTAAATTTGGATGCGAGTGAAATGCGGCCAATATTGGGAATGCACTGCGTGTTGTCACTTCTAGAAATCTGCATTGTCCTTACGAATGGGATTAGCATTGAGAATGCGACTAGCAATGGGACTGCATCCAACACTGAGAATGTGGCTAGGAATGCGTCCAACATTAGGATTGTCCTAACTTGGTAAATGTCCTCAACAACCTATATTTCTATACTAGTATGAATTCTTAAAACTTTGATGAGTTTTTTACAATAAAATGATAAAAACGTCCAATTTAACATGATAAAAGTGCAATCTCCATATTTCTCATAATTAACATACCTAAATTAATAACTCTCTATTTTGAGAGTTATCAAATGCTTCGTACGTTCTTGGGATTCAGATTATAAGGGATTGGTCCAAGAGAACGCTAGAGTTCAAACTCTCTATTTTGAGAGTGAGTTTGGAAGAGTTCAAACTCATGAATTAGTTATGTTGGAGATAATTAATTGAAGCTTAAGTTTATTTGATATATTAGTTTAATATTTATTAGATTAATAATAATGAGAAACAGATAAATTAATTATAAAAAATTATTTGATAATTATTTGATTTAAATAGGAATTATTAATTTATTAAATAAAAAATTATGGAGTAATTATTATTAAGAGAGAATTTGCTAATATGTTGGACATATTAAATGTGTTTATAATTATTGGATAATTATTTAAGAGAGTGTTAATATATTGGATTAATTAGACATTTATTTATTTATAATATGTAATATTATTTTGGTCCATATATTATGAACTTTGTTCCATTTTGGTTCCTAGACTTTCAAATGTTTAATTTTAGTCCTTGGACTTTGAGATTTGTCAATTGTTGGTCTCTAGACTATGAGATATGTCTAATTTTGATCCTTCAAGTTTTTGAAGTCCAACTCTAGTCCTTTAACTTTGAAAAATGTTTTAAAAATAACCTATATAACTCTTCTTCATCCTTCTCTCTCCCTCTTCTTTCATAATTTTCTCTCTCCTTAAATAAGTATAGTGCGGCTATTTCACGGAGGATCTCCATCCAACAAATCTAACCAGCTGCAAAGTTGTGGAATTGGTGGTTGGTTTATGCTTTGTAGCTACAAAGAAACACTGCATATGATGTTTAATTGCATTTATGCTTTGTAGCTGGTTGGATTTGGTGGATGGAGGATTTATAGGAGTTATGGTTATCCTATGTTTTGGTTTTTGAATTGGGTAACCTAAACACGTTTTTTAGCTTTTAAACTGAATGCAATTTACTTCATTTAATAAAGTATTTGCTTTTATAAGACATGCCTTTAACTTATGAGTCAATGAATACTTACATTAGAGTAAATGCCTAAGTTAGACTCATTGTTTGGGTTGGGCTTTTATACATTGGGGTAGCCTACGAATAAGCATAATTTTAAACGTGGTTATAATTTCTTCAAATTTTCAGTCTGCACATAGGTCGGACATCTCTAAATCCTGAAGTGACGTAAACTTCCTTTATATTCTCTTCCTAACTATTAGGGTGTCTTGGAGACACTCTTTGAGGAAACCATGTTTGAGCTAAACAATGCAGTCTCCAATGCAAATCTCCAAAATGATATCGCCAGTTGAGCAAAGTTTATCATCGACCAAACAATTTCTAAATGGGTTCTATTTCTCCTTTCTTAAACATTATTTTGCTGAGATGTTCTAGGCATCGAGAGTTGAGACGTTATTCCATCTTCTACTAAGTAGTTCTAGATTTTCATATCCATGTATTATCTACCATGATCCGATAGTAGTGTCTTAAACCCATTATCTAATAAGTTCTTAATGTGAACCAGACAGTGTATAAAAACTTAACTTAATTAACTCTAAATAAATAGCTCATTACAATGTTCCACACATTCAAAATTGCATTACGCGAGTATATGCTGTTAAATAACAGCAAGTGATAAGTATATTTATATCGTTTTCTACAAAGACTAAGTATCTAACAATTAACAGTATAAATTCAAGATTTAACAAGAAAGTAAAGGAAATATTTATGAGTTTTTTGTTTTAACTCAATGCTGAAAATAAAATATATAATGAAATTAACACACTCAGGTAAAGTTAGGAATGCAAATAACATATCATCAGGAGTAAGTTTTGGTAAGAAGGAAATTTCACACTATACTAATGATAAGGCTTTCTTCAATATATCTTCGTTTCATATTACATGTGCACTAGTGAGATGGTTATCTCTAAACTATCCCTAAGAACTAAGAGTTCTTTACGTTGTCTTAATGATTAAGAGTGGTAGTTCACTAAAGATCTTCTCTCGAAGCAAGTCTAAAAACGCTTTGGTTGTTTTTCAATTAACCAAAGTAAACTTATTCAACCATCTTAAATAATGTCTTACCTTACCCTAAATTAATACTTACTACATAACTTTCCTAACCCTTGCTTTAAATAAGTTAAGACATAACTAAATTTAAAAAAATAGAAAACATGGTGTAGTAAAAGCGATCAACATTGCATCAAGGTATCTATATAGTAAGAAAAAAGCTATGTACTTCACTTATCTTAATGATTAGCTCTCACATATCGTTCACAATAATTTAAGCTCTCACTTCAAGTCAAAGAAATTAAAGTAGTGAAACGTACACATTAATGAAATTGTTAACTCTAAACCTTTCCCCTAACATGCAAGAAACCTAATATGAAAATTAATGAATATAAATAGTTAATCTTTCATGTCCTCTTCTCTCAAAGAAAACGATAAACAAGCTTACATGGATGGCAGGCCGACACTCGCTAATTAAAACAACTAATATATTTAGCTTTACAACTTCCTTGTACCCCTTAGACATGCTGATTACATTCCATTCTCTTAACCTTAGCCTATAGCTTTTAGTTTGACATTGTATTAAATGAAACATAATGCGGAAATAAAGTAGAAAGCATTGAAAACATAATAAAATAATAGAGTTTATTAAGGGAATGTGTTGCATTAAAAAAAACAATACTAAAACAGAAACGTTCACTACTGAAATGATAAACTAAAGAAACCTAAATAGAAGAAACCTAAAGAAAAATAGAAAAATAAAGAAAAGCTAAGAATAACATAAATAAATGACACAATATAGAACATAAACTAAGGAAAACTGAAAAAATCGAATAAAACAAACTAAAGCATGTCGTTGGGAACATAACTTTTTCTCTCGCTAGGACTATTGAATTCGACCTTTCAGAACCTTAAGCATGACGAACTCTCCAAGAAAAATCCTATGAAGAAGCACAAATGAGTTCATTTCAGTCTTTCTCTATTTATAGGCTTCAAAAGAGTCGAATTTGGATTCAAATAAGAAGAGATGCAATATAATTTGATCTTTTATTATAGATTCCTTGATTTTTGCTTCTATTTAGATCTGATCGGTTGAATTTTGTCTTCGGCAATGTTGTCGCATTGCATCCAAATGCTAATCGAATCACTATGGCTACTCAAATGGTCATTTAAAAGTGATGTCGCTCAATTTGAAGTGTTCTAGCTTCTTGAATCAAAGAAGTAGAAAGCAAGACTTAGAAATTTTAGCTTTTAGGTGCACACGGCTTCAATAACCAATTTTACTCTATTGATTTTTTCCTTAGAAACTCTAAAACAACTCCTAATGTTATTGACTTTGCTTTTATATGAAATTATCCTCATTTACTAATATACTAACTCATAGAATGCTTATAATTACACCTATTAACTTAGAAATTCATTAAAAGAATGACCTAATTAACTCTCTAATTGAGAGTTATCAGTTTTCAACCTCTACTTTAAACTCATTGAACTTTTCAAGAGTTTCATATTTATACTACATTAAAAACATGTACTCTTATCTTAAGTATTCATCCGTGAAAGATACAAATTACTCATACCCTTCTAGACCTTTAACATTCATCGAACTACATAGATTTGAATTAGAGATGTCCATTTTCCCCGCGGGAACCCTTGGTTAAAAGGGGAATAGGGCCGGGAATAGGGAATGCATTCCCCGTCCCCGAACCCCCCCCCCCCCCCCCCCCCTCCAAAAAAAAAAAAAAATTGGGCAGAAAAATGTTGAACTTCAGCGACAGAAGTACTGCTACTCTATTGTGGAAGCCCAATCGTTTATTATTTTTTTAATTGGCAAATGTGACGGAGCCTTATTCTGTCCCATTCGCCCCCGATTAGAGATTGCAAAACTCTCCATTTCCTCCCCATTTCACCCTTTCTTCTCCAAATTTCTCCCAAAGCCTCTCAAATCTTCCGCCGACATCGCTGCCGCTTCCACTGGAGACCGCCAGTGCTCTCTCACTTCTCAACCGCGATCTCTATCTCTCTTCAAAAGGTAAGATTACATGTTTAATTTCTTTGAAATTCGTTTGAAATTGCTACCTCATTGGTTAAATTCGTTTGAAATTTTAGATTATGTGTTTAATTTTGTTTGATTATGAATACAATTAGTTTAATTCCTTAGTTGATAGGGTTTTGATATTAGTTTTAGGATTAGAAATTAGGTTTTAGTTTTAATCTTTAGTTTTAGGTTTTAATTTTTAGTTTTAGGTTTATGAATTAGTTTTTAGTTTTTGTTTCTAGTTTTTAGTTTTTGTTTCTAGTTTTTAGTTTTAGGCTTTAGTTTTTTTTTTTTTTTTTTTTTTTTAAATTTAGTTTTTAGAATTAGGTTTTTGTTTTTAGTTTTTAGAATTAAGTTTTAGGTTTTTGTTTTAATTTAGTTTTTAGAAATATGGATAAATTCCTCTGAATACACCAAAGGTGTTAAAAAGTTTTTAGGATTGGCTAAGAATTACGTGAATTGTGTCGGTCTACTTAGATGTCTTTGTAAACAATGCATGAATAATTCATGGAATACTATAGAAGGCATAGAACGACATCTGTTGATTCAAGGAATGTTACCATCTTATGAGCAGTGGGAATATCATAGAAAACCTGTGGATTTATCTAGATTAGAACGTCAAAGATGGAGAGAGTAAGACTTTATCCGAATAGAGGATCAAAGAATCAATATTCACGAGTCTGTCGATCACAACAATGCCTACGTGGACATAATTGAAATGTTAAACAATATCAATCGCGAAAGTATTGAAATAGAAGATGTCTTTGAAAATGACCAGACATTTGAAATTAATAATCCAAGCATTAGTGAGGAAAGCGAGCGAGTGAGAAAAATGGATAATATAATGAAGGAAGCGTGCAAACAATTGTTCCCTGGATGTACGAGATTCTCTTTGTTACACTTTTTGGTCAAGCTTATATACTAGAAGGTCACTAACAAGTAGAGTGACAAATTATTCGATGAGCTGTTGAAGTTCTAGAACAACGCATTTTTTGAAGTTAATCCATGCATAGCTGGTTTGTTTTATGAAGCAAAATAAAAATTGCGTGATTTAGGATTAACTTACGATGCAATTCAAGTGTGCAAGTACGATTGCATACTTTATAGGAATAAGTATAAAGACTTTGATCGGTGTCCGATATATGATGAGTCTCGATATAAGGTAATAACCCAGAAAGGGACAAAAATTCTACATAAAGTGTTTGTCATTTTCTATTAATTCCAAGACTTAGGCGAATGTTTGCGTCGAAACAAAACGCTTCATATATGAGATGACATAAAGAGAAGCATATTGAAGAGTCTGGAGTATTAAGACATCCAGCCGATGCTGAAGGATGGAAACATTTAGATCGAGAATATCCTCAATTCGCTTTAGATGCTCGAAATGTGCCCCTTGGATTATCTTCTGAACGATTCAACCCATTTTGGAATACGAGTACTTTGTATTTCGTTTGACCAGTTACAATTGTTCTGCATACAATCTTCCATCGTGAAAATGCATAAAGAAAACTAATTTTATCATATCTTTGCTAATTCCTGGTCCAAAATCTCATGGGAAAGAGATGGATGTTTACTTACAACCTTTAATTGAAATAATTGAAATAATTGAAGGAATTATGGAGTAATGGGGTTCGCACGTACGACGCTTTCAAAGAAGAAGAATTCAAACTCCATACTGCTATCTTGTGGACTATAAATGATTTCTCAGCGTATGAGATTTATTAGGATGAAGTACGAAAAGCTATCAAGCATGCCCTATTTGTAAGGAACAAATGTCAAGTGTTCCAATTAGAGGGAAAATTGCTTATACCGGGCATCTACGTTACGTACTAATGAATCATTCTTTGCGCAAAAGTAAACTTTTTAATGGGAAGTCTGAACTTTTCAAACCTCCTGAATCATGGGATGAGGAAGAGATTTTAAACCAACTAAGTACCATTAATTTTCCAGTTTTAAGTAAGCATTCCTAGAAACAAGTTAAGAAAAGGAAAAAAACTCAGATAACAATTGGAGGAAAAAAAGTATATTCTTCGAGCTATCATACTAGTCAAAATTATTAATACGACATAAGTTAGACGTGATGCACATTGAAAAAAAAGTGTGCGACAACTTGCTTGGAACCATATTGAATATTAAAGGAAGGACTAAAGACATGTTTAATGCTCGATTGGACTTGCAAGATCTTAAAATAATAAAGAGATTTACACTTAAAGAGGTTAGGTGACAAGTTAGTGAAGCTGCACGCCACTTATACTCTAACAAGTCAAGAGAGATTGAGATTTTTAAACTTCATCAAATTAGTTAAATTTCCTGATGGATTTGAATCAAACATTTCTCGATGTGTTAGTTTGAATGAAGGAAAGTTGAAAGGTTTGAAAACACACGACTGCCACATTTTGCTACAACGACTAATCCCTCTTGGTGTTCGAAAATATTTACTGAAGGATATAAGTACTACTATTACTGAGTTCTGTGGGTACTTCTTATATTTATGTTTGAAGACATTACGTGTAAGTGAGTTGGATCACCTACAAAAATGACATAATAATAATTCTTTACAAATTGGAAAAAATCTTCCCACCAGCATTTTTCGATGTAATGGTTCACTTGGTTGTTTACTTGCCGTATGAATGTAAGGTTGTAGCGCCAGTTAACTATAGATGGATGTACCCTTTGAAAGAAGTTTAGGTACTCTTAAGGCTCATGTGAGAAATAAAGCGAGGGTAGAAGGTTGTATAGCAGAAGAGTATGTGATGAATGAGTTTTTAAACTATTGATCGTCCTATTTTAATGAGATGGAGACTAGGGTAAATGGAACGGATAGGAATGAACATACTAATTAGAATATCGAAATATTTGGTAAGTATGAAGTCTACAAAAAAAAAAGTCCGTCCATTATGTATGGCAACAAATCTGATGTTGGATTCATTGGATAAGAAGAGGCTGCATTGGTATATTATAAATAATTGTGATGAAATACGTACTTGTTTGCGCCAACATCTACAATTGGTTCTACCAACTGTTTTGAACATCCGATGAACTATATAAAAAACAAAAACAAGAGTTCCAGAGTGGTTTAGAAAAGAAGTTCTTGAATTGCGAAAGAATGTGAATAAGTGTAATGATTTATACGCAATGGCTATAGGACCTAATTCACTTTAACCCTCGTATACAACTTGTATAGTGAATAGAGTTCGTTATAATACAAGAACGAATGATTTTGGTCATGTTACACAAAATAGTTGCATAATGGTTGAAGGTGCAAGTGATAGTTCTAATGGCTCGAACAACTTTACGATGTACTTACTGAAGTCTTAGAAGCTTCATTCGTGAGTGCAAGAAAAGTGATGATGTTCAAATGTGACTGGTTCAACACTGACAAAAAGAAAGGAAGATATCAAAATCATTTTGGCATAAGAACGATCAATATATCACAATATTGGTTTAAAAATGAAACATTCATCCTAGCTAACCAAGCAAAACAAATTTTCTATATAGACGATCTGAAACATGAAAAAGATTGGAAAGTTGTGCAGCTAGTCTCCAATAAAAGTTTGTGGGTGTCCTTGAGATAGAAAATAATGAAGTTGGAGAAAGACCTAACTGATCAACCCGAATGCATAGTAATTGAAGGCAAAAATAGAGTGGACGAGTAATTAGAAGACAATTTGATATGTAGGTTCGATGTTGAACCAAAAATAATGGAGCAACCTGTGTATGCTGATGAAAATAGATTTATTAATGACGAATACCAAGATGATGGCGTCGATAGTAATGATGAAGATTATGTAAAGACCCGACTCTCTAAAGGCCTCTAAGCTCTAACCCAAATGCATTAATTTAAGAGTTATTAAAAGGAAAATCAAACATTTAATGAAACAAGAAAAACCTTTCAACTCCTCAAGAAGTTAAACGTCAACAAACACAAGTTTTTGAAAGTTTTGGAGTACTCCTTCAAAGAAAATAAATCCAATAGTAATAGAAAAGAACCACAATGCTTTAAAGTAATTTAACACAATAAAAACAGTTCCTCAGCTAACAAACATGAGAAAAGTAAGAACCAAAACAGAGCATGACGTGAAAGAAAAGACTCAATAAGCCCATGGTCTCCGCTGCGCCGAGTCAGCCATCCTGGTATAGTCATGAGTACCTGTGGATTTCCACAGAAGACAAGAAAAGGGGGGGGGGGTGAGTATGATAACTCACCACAGTAAAATTAACAGGTCTAAACGTACATCAATAAAATAATTAATAACAACAGGATAAATAAATAGACAGCAGAGGCAACAACGATGTCGGGGCAACCCGAAGGCTAAGCCAACCCGAACCCTCGTGGTTCACATGCCGGGGCAACCCTGACGGGGATAAGCCTACCCAGATTCTGTTTTCTAGTTACATCGGGGCAACCCCTTGAGGGCTAGCCAACTCGCTTCCGAGATCTGAATCAGGTTTCATACGAATAGAAATTCAGTTTTCACTCAACAATCACATATAAAGGACACTAACAAAACCCAACCGGAAATACTCAAGATTATCTAATAAGCGTTCAATAAGTTATACAGTTCAGGTTCAACGCCCTTACCTCGCTCGTTGCTACTCGAGGTGCTCTTATAGGTTCGAATTGCGTTTTTCGGAAGTTCTCCAACAAACACTGAGTGAAACAGGGTTAAAACGTCAGAATTAGGCCTTAAAACTATCAAAAACGGGTTCAAGGCGTCAAAATTACCCAAAAACAAGTACCCGGAAATTTTCCAGCGATCGACGGCGGCGCGTGGCCAGAAAAATGGCCAGAGAAGTCAACGGCGACGGCGCGTGACGGCAAGTCTCGTCGGCGCGTGGACAACACACGGAAGACACAACCTGCAGGCCTGGGACGCATGTCGCTCTCGGGTTGGTCATACGCAGGCTCGGGCGACAACTCTGCAGCTTCGAGAAGGCCGGCGCTGAAACATGCGTCAGATGTCGGCGGCGCACGAAAATCCATGGAACCTGTCGGTGGCTGCATGATACGCGAGATCTGTCGTCGCTGACAACAAGGCAGCTGTCTGGCGGCTGCTGGCACGGAGGGGACAACTCTGACGGCGATTCTGACACGATCGGCACCGAAAACCGCGAGGTATGATTGGTTGCAGGTCTTGTCGGCGGCTGTCGAAAATCGCAAAAAAAGAGAGGGTGTGATTGTAATGAAAAATTATCAAAACCTAATGATTTTGTCCCTTTTGTCCTTTAATATAAGGACAAAATAGGTGGCAGAAATTACAAAAATGCCCCTAGGGCTAAAAATGACCATTTTACCCCTAGTTTTCAATTTCCGACTTCGCACCCCTCGAATAAAACTTAAATAAAATGTACTAAAGCCAAACAAGAAATAATTACAACCTCCGGATTGTTTATTTCATTTTCCGACTTCGCACCCCTAGGGCTGTCATAGATTAAGTATTAGTTTATTGTTTATTTCATTCTCTATACATTATTTCAATTAGACTTAAGAAAACACTTTTTTTAATAATTGCAGGTTATTATTATGCCTAATACATCGACACATCTTACTGACTCGGTTTTTGATGAAACCGAAGGTAACATAGATCAAGATTTTGTACCTACTATTGTCGGTACTCAATATGGTACTCAGGCTGGTGGAAAGATCGAGTTCTTATAAATTTTATATATGACGTTAAAATGTTCCTATCTCATAGTCCATTTTTTGGATATAGGTATTAGTAGCAAAAGTACTACTCGATGTCGAGGACCTTCAAAGGGTGAAAACTTGAATAAAAGGGTCGCAAAGAAGGGGTGGCTAAAAGCTTGATTTAGTGATGAGAACGAGAAGACAGTTGGAAAAAACGCCAGGTTGAAGTACTAGTTCGACAGTTCTTTCCGGTAGATTGGTCCCAAATCACATCGGTAGAAAAGGAATTTGCAAAACAAAACGTCCTGGTAATTAATCTTTACATTCACTTTAAGTATTTAATGCAAATAATGATACTAATTTCTTGTGTTCACACCCCTAGACAGACTCACTTCGACCTAATTTTGGACAATTAGCTTTTAAGTGATATAATCGAGGATCTGATGAAATTTCGGTTGAGAGATCATAGATACACCTAATACACATATTACTGGTACGTTATAAACTTAAATATATCTATTTTATTATGTAGTCTTTTGAGTAAATGAAGTTAACTTTTTTTTCCTTTTGTCTTAGAAAACAACGAGTGGAAGAACGAATGTACGCCCTACTGTACTGTGACAGATATCCAAGATTGACACTACTTGTGCAACAGGTGGGCGTCTGAGCAATGGGAAGCAAAACACGAACGGGGAGTTAAAGCAAGAGCAACCCTGCCATTCAACCACCAAGCATGGCCTATATTGTTCGTATCTATTATCGAAGAGGTACGACCCTCTTCTTTCTTTCTATATACGTGTTTATAATTGATTTCTTGAATATTAACTTGATAATATGTACCATTTTTGAATTTAGAGAGTCGCTGCTAGACATGACCCGATTGGTACTGTCGACGTATTCAAGGCATTTCGTTACAAAGATGCAAATGGTGAATGGATTAACGACGAAGCGATGGAGAGATATGTAAGTTATGAACTTAATTATCAAATTAAAGTAATTTTCAGGGGCACCACTAACATAAAGTAATTTCTTTTTTATGTAGGAGAAGATGAATGCATTAAGGGAATCATCATTGCATCAGGGACGCCACTAACACAAGAAGAAATATTGGAAACTATGTTAGAGAGGCGAGTGGATGACATTAGAGGCACACCGTACTTGCCACCTGCGAAATGAGGAAGAATTTCTTTTTCCTCTTCAGCTAGTATTGCATCTCAACGAGATCATGAAACTAAGAGGATATTATTGGAGAGCATGCAACTAAAGGAACAATCAAATAGTTGAACTAAAATCAGGACATGATCATTGCCAACCAAGACAGGATGAATGTCGCACTAGAGGCAATGCAGAGGATGCTCGACGACGATGCGGGGCCATCTAAGTGAAACCCATAATATTCCCAACTTATCTTAACTTTCTTTTCACATAAGTCCTAAGAATGATGACTATCCTGCAACAAAGCTAGCCATCATTCGAATATCATTTCTATGAATTATGTGTTGTGGCTATCTTGCAGCAAAGATAGCCAATAATTGAAATGAATTGAACTTCTTTTGATAGGTTTTATTTTTGGTAACATGAAAATACACAGTTATGCTGTCCGATTTTCTTTAGAATTGAATTATTTAAATTTTTGCGAACACTAATTCTAATTCTTGTTTTTTGCAGAGATGTGATGAGTTCGTTGGACCACCACAAGGAAGGACCCTTTCGACGTCGACCAATTCGCCATGTTTCGTATAGGGCGAGGTCTTTATCTTTTGGTTAGGGTTCTTTATTTATTTTTTTTAGTGTTCTCGTTATGGATTCTATTTTACTTGAGTAATTTTGCTATGAATTCTATTTTCTTTTATATGATGATGGAGGTTTAGTTTTTTCATGAATTTTGAATTATTCTATTTGATTTTCGTCATTAGTGTTTTAGAATTAGTTTTTATAAATTAAATGTTCAAATGACTCAAAGATTTCCAATTAAAGACATAATTTTCAAGGATTTGCAACTATAAACAACCATTTTAAAAGATTTTTCAAAAAAAATAAAACAGAGAGCAAATGCGATGAATGCTAGATCATCGCATTTGCCGACCAAATGCGACGATGGAAAATCTCCGTCGCATTTTCCTTCTATAGCGACAGAAGAATCCTCTGTCGCTGGTAGTATGCAAAGGCGATAGAAGAGACCTTCGTCGCCTTTGCCTTCTTCGCCAACAGAGAATACTTTTGTCGCTAGTGAAGAGCAAATCCGACGAAAGAAAAGTCTTCGTTGCATTTGGATTCACCGATGAGGAAAACCTGACGAAATTGGCGAGGCAATGTTTTGTGTCGCCGAGGCCAAATTCGACGAAATTTGACCCTTTCAACGACAGAAAGCTCTAACGTCGAAGGGGTCATTCCTTGTAGTGTAGCTATAAAGGCCTTTTGTTTATAAATGCCCTTTTTACCACTTGTAACCATCAGATGATCGTTGACCACAAGATTCGTTTGAACATGAACTGTATTCAGATTTGTTGCCTCTTCCCTAGGTCACACCTCAATATCATTTGGAGAAGTAATTTCAGAAACAACATGAGCAGGAGCAGGGAGGTTAGATGGATTCTCACTTGGAATTAAGTGAACAAAAGGCAATAAGAAATTTGAACTTTTGTGATTTGATTAAGCATTGGATACAATTGGTATATGACCTACCACCAACTCAGATTTTGGCCTTTGATTAGTACAATGAAAAGAAGTTGCAAAAGAAAAAGTTTCTCATTGAACAACACACTTCTGGAAACATACAAATGACCATCTTCAGCTCACTTATAACCCTTATGCAAAGAGCTATATCCAAGAAAAATACAAGGTTTAGACCGAAAATCAAACTTATGAGAATTATAAGAACGCAAGTAAGGAAAGCACTTACAACCAAAAACGCGAAGTGTAGAGTAGTCAGGATCATGGCCAAAGAGCTGTTGCAAAGGACCCTTACCATGAAGAACTTGACTAGGTAACCTGTTAATGAGATATACAGTAGAAGAAAAGGCATCATCCCATAATATAAGTGGCAAAGAAGCATGGGACAAAAGTGTAAGACTAGTGTCAACAATATGTCTATGTTTTCTCTCGATTATGCCATTCTGTTTTGATGTATAAGGACAAGTAGGACGATGAGTAATACCATGCATTTGAAAGTATGTAAAAAGAGGCTTAAACTCACATCCACCATTCGTTTGAACACCGATAATTGACACCCCTATTAGTTTTTCCACTTGAGCTTTAAAAGAAATGAACACATACATAGCTTTAGATTTAGATAGAAGAAAATAAATCTAGGTATAACGAGAGTAATCATCAACAAGACTCATATAATACAGAAATCCATTACAAGAAATAGAATGAGCAAGACCCCAAAGATCAATGCAAACTAATTGTAATGGACGATTATAAACAATAAGTGATGGAGAATAAGAAGAGCATGATGTATTCCAGTTGCACAAGCATTAAAAAAATGCATTTTATTACTTTTGAAAGAGTTTGTAGGAAAACATTGCTTTAAAACAGAAAGAACAATTTGTAAAGTTTGGTGTCCCAGTTTTTGATGCGAAACATCCAAATCTAAGGAACAAATGACATAATGCAAACAAGTGGAACTAGCAATATTACTTTGAGTAGCAGAATTAGAAACACAAGGTGGAAATTGAAAACAGTAGAGTCCTTCATGGAGATTCACTCGAAGTAGCACCCGACCAGTTGCTAGTCCTTCACTAGAAAGAAAAGAGGGTGAAATTTAAAAAAGACATTGTTATCAATAGCAAACTAACGAACACTTAACAGGTTTTTCGTTATATCAGAAACATGAAGAAGATTCTGTAAATGAAAATTTTGTTTATCTGGTAACTAAAACAAAGAATCACCACGATTAGAGATATTCAAACTTGCTCCATTATCCATGTGAACCTAACTACTGCCAAGATATTCAGAACTCACTAAGAGATTGCCAAGGTTATTGGTTAAGTGATTTGTAGCTTCAGAATCAGGATATCAGTTACACTCATGATTAAACATAGGTTGAGCAACCATGACATTCATAGAAGTAAATTCTGATTAATATCCTCCAAAATTATTATTATAGCCACTCGAACCATGGTTCCCTAAACCAGAGTTGTATGCATTTATTACTGGAATAACAACTTGATTTGCAAGAATAGGTCGTTGTAACTGATTTTCAAGAATAGCATAACATCGAGACGCAATATGGTCAGTTTTGTTCCACCACTGACATTGAAACTTACTTCTATTTGTCTATAATAGGCTAAAATATCCTAGAATACTCGGAGAAGGTTAGAGCCCCACCCGGATGCCGATCTAGCCAACACTGACCCCCTAGGGGTCAACAACATAGAGGTCTGGACCCCTAGGGGTCGGCCAAGTCCAGGCCAACCCCTCGGGGACCGACCAAGCCAACGTCTACTCCCCTAGGGGGTCAGGTAAGCCACCGCCAACCCCGTGGGGTCGGCCAAGTCGATGTCGACCCCTCGGGGGTCGGCTAAGTCCAGGGGTCGGCCAAAATGAGGCCTTGACCCCTGGGGGGTCGGCCAAGCCAATGTCGATCCCCCGGTGGTCTGCCAAACGGAGGCCTTGACCCTAGGGGGTCGACCAAGCCCATGTTGACCATCCGTGGGTCGACCTAGTAAGTCTGACTCCCTTGGGAGTTGGTCAAGGAAAGGCCTCAACCCTCAAGGGTCAACCTTTGCAGCCTCAACCCTCCCAGGTCTGGCAAAAGAAAGTGAACAACTGTTAAAGGGAAAGTCATAGAGGTTAGGACTCCCCTATAGTCGCTCGAGTCTAAGTAATAATAGGATCTGCAGATAACTGCCAAGAGTTATGCTGAGTAGCCCAGCCCAAGTCGATTGGTCATTGAGGTTAGGACTCTACGGTAGACGAGTCGGTCGAGTCCAAGTAATGACTAGGGACGATGCACCTCGTGGTGTCCTAGAGTTACAACGAGTAGGCCAGCCCGAGTAGGTTGGTCGTGGAGGTCTCCGAAGCGTCAACGGAGTCCAAGTAACGTATAGACACGTTACACCCCGTGGCTTCCCTCCGTTACAATGAGTTGGTCAACCTAAATGGGTTGGTCGTGGAGGTCAGGACTCCCCCAAGAGTCGACTAAGCCCAAGCAATGCATGGAGACGCTGCACCCCATGACGTCTCCAGTTACAACTAGTAGACCAACCCGAGTGGGTTGGTCGTGGAGGTTAGGACTCTCTTGTGGACGAGTCGACCGAGTCCAAGTAACGTTTAGAGATGCTGCACCCCGTAGAGTCCTAGGGTTACAGCTAGTTGGTCGTCTCGAGTGAGTTGGTTGTGGAGATTTGGACTCTCCCCCAGGAGTCGATTGAGTCAAAGTAACATAGGGAGGCACTGCACCTCATGGCGTCCCTCGTTATAACGATTAGGTCTACCCGAGTGGTTTTGTCGTGGGGTAAGGACCCGTAAGAGTTGATCGAGTCTAAAATCGACCTTTGAGGAAGACAGTCGAGTAGACCAGCCCGAGTGGATTGGTCATGGAGGTTAGGGCTTTCCTTTGGATAAGTCGACCAAGTTCAAGTAACGCTTGGAGACGTTGCACACATGTAGTGTCCTAGCGTTACAACGAGAGGGCTACACCTCTAAGGGGTCGACCGTGGAGGTGAGGACATGCCAAGATTAACCGAGTCCAAGTAACTCCAGAGTCAAAGCCGTTACACCTCCAAAGGGTAACGATCAGAAGTTACGGCGATATTCATACTCAGCTTAATGACGAACATTTCTAAGGCTGGCCATTATGCCACCTATAAGTGAGCTGCAATGGTTACGAAACCGACTGCTATATGAATTGTTCTTTTTTGCAGGCTTTCGTCCTCGGTAAAACAAATCATACAGTAGATATCCGTTGACCATTTCTTGGCATCAATAGTTGGCGCCGTCTGTGGGGACGAGACAATGTTTTGTAAAAAATGTTGAACGTTGAGAACGACAACCACCACGGTGTCGAAGGAGAGTCGAACGTGAGCATGCTCTGAGAAGAATTTCCTCTAGAGGACATGACATTTTTCATGTCGAAAACCACCTGGATTCAGAGGGTGCGGTAACAAGGCAAGAACATGAGCGTGCTGATTTGAAATTTACAGCTTTGGAGGAACAAGTGGAAGGAATGGCGGAGCGTTTGAGTCTCCTGGTGGAGTTGCTTCGACAACCTCTTCCAGCTCAGACAGTTCTTTTTGGAAACCAACAAGCACCGCAAGAGGCCGCAAGGGCGACATATAACCAAGAAAAAAGCTGCAGCAAAAAAGTCAGCTCCGTTTGTTCGGGACCCTACCAAAGGGAAAGCCCTAGCCACGGAGGCTCTGAAAAATGCTAATTCCCGATACCAAAGACCGATCAAACGACTTCTACTAGGCAGTAATGGTCGAAAGAAGGAGCACTCAGTTCATCAGAGGATCGGTTCTAGAGAAGATGAGTCTTCTCGGACGCAGTCAGTCAGAAGTAGCTAGCTACGGAGTACCACCTGAGGGTCATCCACCCCACATCCCTCTAGAATTTCAAGTACCCGAACATGAAGATCAGACTTGGGAGCGGATCTCAGGGATGTACTCAACCAACACCGTAGACAGGCGGGGCATGACGGAACCGAGGATTAACCTTTATTAGCTCAGCTTTGCTTCTCCAAGATCAGTTGGGGAGCATGAAGAAGGCACAAGACCAAGACGCATTGGACCTGGACAGCTTGGTCGACCAAGTCGGCCCTCTATTCATCGATGAAATCATGGAGGAGTACGTCCTAACAAAGTTTAAGCTCCTGACAACCAAGGGATATGACAGATCTACAGAACCTGTAGAACACTTAGATTCCTATCGGGCATGGATGAAACTCCATGGAGTCTAAGATGTAATCAAGTGCCGAGCATTTTCAGTTATGCTCATGGAACCGACTCGAAGATGGTTCAGCCAGCTCAAGCGCAAGTTAATTTCCTCATTTAGAGAGCTAGCCAGAGCCTTCGTCACTTAATTCCTAGGTGGGCCAGATTAGAAAAAACTGGTCACCTATCTACTGACCGTGAGGTAGAGGAGTCAGGAGACTCTTCGGGAGTACATAGCACGTTTCAACAACGAGCACTGCAAGTCGAAGGTACTCCGACAGCACAGCTCTCGCAGCGGTCGTAGCTGGGCTCAAAGATGAAAAGTTCTTATAGTCGCTAGAGAAAAAGGCTCTAGTCACTTATGTCGAGCTGCTAACCAGAGTGCAAAAGTACATAAGTACAGTGGAGTTGGTCAATTCCTAAGGAGGCACAGAAAGGCACTCTATTCAAAAGAGTGAAAAGTCGATCAGCCATCGCGAGACTAACTACTAGAAGTCGCGAAAGTGAAGGGCGAAAGAGCGCCCAAGGAAAAAAGAAAAGACAATACGAACGGGGTGACACCTAGCTAGTTTGAAAAATACACTCCAACGGTGGTTCCCATAAAGCATATCTTGATGTAGATTCAAGATAAGAAGGAGTTAAAATGGCTAAGCAGAATTAAGGCGGGATCCAACAAGATAAATAAGGGAAAGTACTGCCTATTTCACAGGGATCACGACCACGGTACCTCAAAAATGCTACAATCTGAAGGAGACCATATAGTCCCTCATTCGAAGAGGATGACTGGAGAAGTACGTGGAAGAGGCTGGAAAACGTCCAAGTCCCTTAGTAAGAAAAGGGGAGGCAAAAAGTCACCACCACCACCGGGATCAGAACCATTGTCGGTGGACCGACTTGAGGAGAGTCCAACCGGAGTCGGAAGGAAAAGGTGAGACAAGCAAGAGGCCTGCTAAGGATCGAATAAGTGCGAGTCATGGCAGTGGTGGACGAGTAACTTGGCTTCACTACTTCTGAGGCTGAAACATTTCATCAACCGCACAATGACGCCTTAGTCGTGCCCCTGACCATCTCCAACATCTGTGTCAGAAGGATCCACATCGACGTAGGTAGCTTGACGAATGTGCTGTCACTAAAGGCTTACGACGCCATGAGTCTGAGAAGAGAAAGGCTCAAGCCAAATTTGACACCCCTAGTCAAGTTTTGTTGGAGCACTTTGATTCCTGAAGGATCAATCAAATTCTCGGTAACTTTTGGCGAAGGGGACAATATAGTCCTTTACTTCGTAAATTTCTTGGTGGTATACAACAACTCTACCTACAACGTAACACAGGGAAGACCCACACAGATGGGCTAAGGGCGGTCGCGTCAACTTACCACCAGGTGATAAATTTCCCTACTCTTATGGGGGTGGGGCAGGTCAGAGGAGAACAGTTATCCTCGAGGGAATGCTACCATACCGCCCTATGGGGAGTAGTAGGAGTCCTGAAATAAAAGACTGTTAGAAAGGAGCCAGTGCCAGGTGAGGCTGTCTAAGGAATAACACCTGTAGAGGTAGAAATCCAACAAGTACCTAGGTCCCAAAATGCCAATGCTAATGCTTTGGCAAAGTTAGATGCCGCCTACGAAACGAAGGTGGTCAAGACCGTGCCGGTAAAGATCCTAGGCAAGTATAGTATTCACGCAAAGCTGTTGCACGAAATTAGCAAGGTAACACCAATCTCGCCAACAACGTGGATGATCCCCTAGTTTGAATAATTAGGGGAGGGGTAGTTGCCAGATAATAAGAAAGGACGCAACCACTGAAGGGTGGCACTGTACAAAGACCGAATTGCCAAGTACTTCAACTCTTGAGTCAAGGCAAGCGCTTCCAAGTTGGCAACTGAGTGTTGAGGAGGATAATGCCAAACACCAAGGAACTCAATAGTGGAGTCCTAGGCCAAATTGGGAAGGACCAAACTAGGTCGCCAAAGTGGCACGCCCAAACACCTACTACCTCCAGGACATGGACGAGAATAAAATCCTTTATTCTTAGAATGCTCAACACTTGAAAAAAATATTTTCAATATATTGTAATTCAAGTTGTTAATGAATAAAAATTAAAGTGTTATTGCCCCATTATTTCAAAAGAGCTATCTTAATTTAAGTATATTGATTCTTTTTTCATAAACTTAATTTAAGAAAGATAGAGAAGTAATCAAAAGACTATTATTCATTCAAAGTCGAAAATTTTATAGGTTACAACCTAGAAGACAATTAAAGTTGGCAAAGTAAAATGCTTCAAGAAAAGGAAAGCAGCAAAAAAAATCATCAAGGCTCCCTGGAGCTACGCCTACTAAAAGTTGGTCGGTTGAGTCCGGCTTGGGCAGGAGCTGTCCTAGCTGGAAGAGCCTGACTTCTTTTAGGTATGCCTTGGAAGATGCGAGAGTCGTAGCAAGTGGCTTGGGCTGGATCACTTGAAAGTCCGAACTCGAAGGATGACAAGGAACGATTGATGACTTTTTCAGCAGTGCTAGAACAAAGAGACTGAAAAAGGGGAAGGAGGTTGCCATAGCTAACTCCCTCTTGAATTCGGTCCAGGGCCCAGTTGATGGCAGCATTACAAGCGTTCTACAAAATTATGAAGGCAGGAGAGCCCTTCACAAGGTTAACCAAGTAAACGGTGTTCTTCAGCTTCTCTTCAGCATAAGCCAACTCTCGTCGAAGGTGAGCAATAGTAGATAAGTTATCTTGGCGTGCGCGGACAGCAAGACTTCGGGCCGCTTTAGCAAAATGCCAAAAGTCGACTAAGGCAGCTTCGACAACTCGTCAAGCTTCTCAAGCCTGTGCCAACTCCAACTTAAGCTTGTTAGAGCTAGTGAATAAAGAAGAGCAGGAGTGACGCAAGTCTTCAGAAAGGTGACGGGAAGCTGAGGCAAAGTGCATGAAAGCCTGCAAATATCAAGGTAACAAATTAGAATACAGACTTAAACCAACATATAGCTGTAAAAACTGGGATTGTTATACCTCGTGCATTAGACTGGTCCCTTCCTTCAAGACTTGGGAGGCGTCTCCAAGGGAAAGGGAGACGAAGAAGATTCCATTTCACTCATCAAGTTGGAGGCTAAGGTCTTCTCCTCCTGCAGTCCAAAGTAGGATGATATGGCCCTGACAAAAGATAAGAGTCGAATCCAGGAGGAAGGCTATACAAAGGCATTTGAGGCCTGTAAGAGCTAGTCCAAGCCGGAGAATGGATGTGGTCAAATCCAAGACTAGGTCCGTCAAATTCCGGGTCTGACCCAACGTCTAAGTCCTCTGGGACTTCAGAAAAAGGAAGCTATCCGTCTTCGCCAGTTGGAAGAGGACAATCCTCCGAAGTAAGGTCCATCGTGTCATGGATGGGAGGCTTAATTAGTCAGGGGGTGATAAGTCTGGCGGGTCACTGCGTCAAAGGCGCGCCTCAACGGAGGTTCGTTGTGGGAAGGGTGAATTCATATCAGAGCCAGCCGACATTGCTAAATCTTGAAAAAGGTTGGAAAGCGCCAACGAGTCAGTGGTCAAGTATTGCGCGCTGTGAGAGACTTTCTCAGGTTAGGTTATAACAACCTCGTAGAAATTCATTACCCGAGATCGGGGACTCAGCTTCCTGTGCATTGGAAACAACACCAAAAAATGTGGGTATAGTGCTAAAAGTTAGATAAGCAAAGGCGAAAGAAAATATACAGTAAGTTCCAAAAGCGGTGGGAATTGCCAGTGAAGCTTTGGCACCTGGAGCTGCCTATGGTCCTCCAGCGAAGAACCACCATTCTTTCCACCCCTTCTTAAAATTGGGGTACGCCACCAAAGGAGAAAGTTTGCTTCTAGGAGTAAGGTAGTAGCCCATCGTAACGTCGGGATGCTAGCAGAAGCGGTAAAATGAAAGAAGGCCTTTTTGCACTGAAGGAACCCTCGAAGCTGGTGTAAACCTAGAGGCTGTGAACGTTAAAGGTAAATATTTTTTACCAAAGTGGGTAAAAAAGAAGGGTGAAGTTTTGGAAGGAATTGTTTTTGGAAAAGATAAGTTATGGAAAAATCTCTAAAGGTAAATATTTTCCTTAAAAGAGAAGGTGGTTAGCCAAGCCCATGACAACCCCACGGGGGTCGGCCAAAGAAGGCCTCAACCCCCTAGGGGTTGGCCCTTGCAGCCTCAATCCTCCCAGGTTCGGTAAAAAAGGCGAACACCTCTTAAAGAGAAAGTCGTGGAGGTCAGGACTCCCCTATAGTCGACCGAGTTCAAGTAATGATTGGATCCGCTTATGACGTCCTAGAGTAACACCGAGTAGGCCAGCCCGAGTGGGTTGGTCGTGGACGTCTGGACATTCCGAAGAGTCAACCTAGTCTACGTAATGTATAGAGACACTGCACCTCGCGACGTCCGTCCGTTACAATGAGTAGGTCAACCCGAGTGGTTGGTCGTGGAGGTCAGGACTCCCCTAAAGCCAAGTAACTCATGAAGACGCTGCACCCCGTGGCGTTCCTAGTTACAACGAGTAGACCAACCCGAGTAGGTTGGTCGTGGAGGTTAGGATTCTCTTGTGGACGAGTTGACCGAGTCCAAGTAACGTTTAGGGACGCTACACCTCGTAGCGTCCCAGGGTTACAACGACTTGGCCGACCCGAGTGGATTGGTCGTGGAGGTTAGGACTCTCCCCCAGAAGTCGATCGAGTCCAAGTAACGCAGGGAGATGCTGCACCCTGTGGCGTCCCTAGTTACAACGAGTAGGTGAACCTAAGTAGGTTGGCGTGAAGGTAAGGACCCGTAAGGGTTGACGGAGTCTAAAACTGCTCTGAGGAGGACGGCCGAGTCGACGAACCCGAGTGGGTTGGTCATGGAGGGTTAAGACTTTCTTGTGGATAAGTTGACCAAGTCCAAGTAGCGCTCTGAGACGCTGCACACTTGTAGCGTCCTAACGTTACAACGAGAGGGCTACACCCCTAAGGGGTTGGCCGTGGAGGTGAGGACCTGTCAAGGTTAACCGAGTCGAAGTAACTTTGGATTCAAAGCCATTACACCTCCATAGGGTAACGGTCAGGAGTTACGCTGGTATTCATACCCAGCTTAATGACAGACGTTTCTAACGGCCGGCCATTAAGCCACCCATAAGTGAGCTGCAACGGTTACGAAACCGACTGCTATCTGAAGTCAGTTCATTCTCCATTCTAGGGAGACGAATCTTGAGCTAAACCACTCTACACTACTACAAATAAGGGAATAGGTGTCGGTCAAACAAAAAAAATTTCAAAAACACAGATATTTGGTGTCGGTCACA
>JBBMEG010010589.1:0-32191 GCA_037832605.1 Cyclanthera cordifolia
AATTTATTTCTCTGTTCTTTTACCTGCAAACTAATCAAGGAAAGAGTCATGGAAAGAGGTCCGTGGTTATTCGATAACTCGCTATTGATTTTTGAACAAATGACTGGGGGTAAAAGAGTGTCGGATTTGGGCTTCGACAAAGCTGCGCTGTGGGTTCGTATCCACGATGTTCCTCCGACGTCGCATACCGAAGATGGAGCTCAGAAAATGGGAATGCTGCTTGGGGTTTTTGTGAAATGGGACCAAGAAAGCGACTTAAGAAACAGGGGCAAGTATATTAGGATTAAAGTGCTTCTCAACGTCTCAAAGCCTCTGAGAAGGGCTATGAAATTTAAATGTGGTAATTTGGCAGAGGAGAAGTGGGCTCGGTTGTCGTACGAGAAATTACCGACGTTTTTCAAAGGGTGTGGTCGAATGGGGCATTGTGTGCTTTCTTGTTCTTTTGTTGTGTTGGAAGAAGGCGAGTTGTGGCCGTATGGAGACGAGCTGAGGGAATCTAGCCCTTTGCATCGACCGGGCTCGTTGAACGAGATTCATGGTAGAAACAGAGGAGGGGATAATCAGTTTAATCACTCCAACAGCGGTGCCAGGCTTGCTCGAGCGGGTTTAAAGGGGAAAATTAGCGCAGGAGATGGGGTGGGAGGCGGCCAGAGAGTTGATCGGAGTTCGAAGCAGCTGGTGGCGACCCGAAGTCAGACGGAAGAAAAATTGTCGGAAACTCGTGTGAACGAGTCAAGGTTGGGGACGAGTCAACAGTACACGAGTTGCCGTACGTTTGGTGATGAGTGTGCTACAGCAACGACTAGTTCGAGATTTGGGGAAAGGTGTTACGATGGAGAAAAGGTGATGAGTGCAGTCGGAAAGGGGAGTCTGCTTCTGAACGATTTTTGCGTGGGAATTCCAAAGGGTACGATTGAGGAAGGCGAGGCTAGGGTTTCAGAAGGAAAGAAAGGGAGTCAGCTTTTTGATTAGTCAACGATTTTAGAAAGGGATAAGTTAAAGGCTGTGTCTTTCAAAGTGGGCTGTGAAGAGAGTCTTTTTGGGCCTGTTGTTGATCAGCCTCTTAGCGTGGACAGTAATGAGAAGTCTGATGGGCTGGATGCAAAGCAGATTTTAATTGGGGCGGATTCTGTTGGGCTGGACAGTAAGGTTAACCAGTTTTTGCCGATTAATGAGGATTTGGATGGGGCTGGTGTTGTTGGGTCAGGCGGGCCTGGACATTCTGAATTGGCGGGCAAACAAAATTTTAGGTGTAGTGAGCAAAAGCAAAAGGGCCCTACTTCTAGTATGGGTTTGTGTTTAAGGGAAGATTCTGTTAAATTTGAAGGAAAGATCCTTGGAGATGCAATGAAGAGGGGAAAAAGTGATGGAAATTTTTTCAAAAATATGTGTTTAAACTCGGTGATTGGTCTTAAAATTGATAACTCAATTGAGGATTTCTCTGTGAAAGCCAGGTCTATGGAAAATTGCGTTAGGGGTAGTGAATAGGTTATGGTGGGGACTGGCAACGGTGAAAATTCGTTAGCCACTAATCATTCTTCATCGAGATGGAAAAGAAGAGCAAGACTCAGAACTTCTCAGGGGAGTATGATGGAGGTTGACATATTGGGAGAAACGTATAGTGGTACAAAACATACTTTAGATGATGTGGGAACAGAGATTTGTGGAAAGAAAGAAAAACTTCTTGACGTTGAGGAAATCAGCGGGATATCGGCGAAGGTTGCGGAGCAGTCTCGCCAGATGCAATGAAAATCTTAAGCTGGAACGTCCGGGGGTTGGGAAACCCCCGGGCTAGACGAGCGCTTCGCCATGAAGTGCTTAGAGTTAGACCTCAGTTAATTTTCTTAAGCGAATCAAAGTGTAATGGGATGGAGCTGGACGGGATCAAGGTTTTGGTTGACTGCGATAGGTGTTGGTGTGTGCCGAGTATTGGGGCTAGTGGAGGCCTGATACTCCTTTGGAACTCTTCTTTGAATGTAAAGATTAGTTCCTCTTCTCAGGGGCATATTGACGCGGAGATTTGTGATCAGGAGGTGCGGTGGAGGTTCTCTGGTTTTTACGGGAATCCGGTGTTGTCTAGAAGGAGTGACTCGTGGGAGTTGCTCAGAAGGCTGAGTGAGGTGAATGATTTACCCTGGATTATTGGAGGTGATTTTAATGAGGTTTTTGAGTCAAAGGAGCAAAGTTTTGGTAGCAAAAGATGCGAGGCTGGGATGAGAGCTTTCAGGGAGGTGATTAATGAGTGCTCGCTCATTGATTTGGGGTTTTCTGGCGAGAATTTCACGTGGATCAAGAACAAGAAAGACAGGTTAGCTACCAGATGCCGTCTTGACAGGTATTTCGCGAACCCTTCTTTTATTGCTTTATCAGGTAAAATTTCGATTACGCATCTTAATTTTCATTCTTCAGATCATAGGGCGATTTGTGCTGATTTTAGTTGGCTTGCTAGTAAGTCTAGGGGGGAGAAGGGTCGTGTTTTTCAATTAAGGTTTGAAGATAGTTGGGTGCTGTTTGATGAGTGTAGGAAGATTATTAGTGAGACTTGGGATGGGTGTAAAAATAGGACTATTAATGCTGATATTTTTATTGAAGGGGTTAAAAATTGTTTAGGTAACCTGAATAGATGGAATAAAATTAGGTTGAAAGGGTCAATCAGGGAGGCCATTAAGGCTAAAGAAAATGAGCTTGTCTATTTGAATTCTATAAACAATTTCCCTAGATCTGATCTGATTATTAGTACGGAGAATAGTCTTGAGAAGCTCCTTGAGGATTGGCTTAAGTGGGGGGATAGAAATACTAAGTGGTTTCACTCGAGAGCGTCGCATAGGAAGAAGCAAAACAATATTGATAGAATAGTAAGTGATGATGGGACCTGGGCTGAAAATGATAATGATATTGCCGAGATTGCTGTTAGTTACTTTAAGAAGCTTTTCCATTCTAATCCTAGGAACGAAGAGGCTAGAAGACGTATTTTGAGGGGGGTTGAGGAAAAGATTTCTGTGCTGGATAGGGTTTGGCTTGACAAACCTTTCATTAGATCGGAAGTGGAAGGGGCTCTGCGTGAGATGAATCCCTCTAAAGCCCCGGGTATTGATGGTACTAATGCTCGGTTTTTTCAAAATTATTGGGACATCATCGGGAACGAGGTTTCGGAGTTGTGTTTAGGGGTTCTTAATAAGGGGTGGGAGGTGGGTAATTTGAATAAAACTGTTATTGCTCTTATTCCCAAAATTACTATGCCGTGTAAGATCCAGGATTTCAGACCTATTAGTTTATGCAACACGATTTATAAAATTATTGCCAAAACTATGGCTAATAGACTGAAAGGCATTTTACATAAAGTGATTTCCCCTAATCAAGCTGCTTTTGTTCCTGGTAGGCTTATTACTGATAATGTTATTATTGGGTTTGAATGCATCCATTCTATTGTCAAAAGGAAAAAAAGTAAAAACGGGTGGGCAGCTCTTAAACTCGATATGAGTAAGGCTTATGATAGGGTTGAATGGGGTTTTCTCTTGGATATGATGAGGAAGTTGGGGTTCAGTGAGGAGTGGATTTGTAGGGTGGATAGATGCATTTCTTCTGTCAGGTATGCTGTCAAGATCAACGGAATTACTTTTGGTGATATCACGCCGCAAAGAGGGCTGAGGCAAGGGGATCCGCTTTCTCCTTATTTGTTCCTTATCTGTGCGGAAGGCTTATCTGCTCTCCTAAACAGGGAAGAATCCTTAAACTCGTTCAAAAGTCTTAAAATCAATCATTATTGTCCTTCTATTTCTCATCTCTTCTTCGCTGATGATAGTCTTATTTTTTTCAGGGCAGATGAGGAGGGGTGTTCAAAAATTAAAGAGATTCTTAAGTGTTATGAGCTTGCCTCTGGGCAGGAGATTAATTTTAATAAGTCTGGAGTGCTTTTTAGTGGGAGTATTGGGGCGGCCAGAAAGGTGGACCTTAGCAAGAGTTTGGGTGTTAAGATCAATGATAATCTGGGGGTCCACTTGGGTTTGCCTTCCCAAAATCAGAAAGACAAAAAAGGATTGTTTAATTCGGTTAGAAAGAGGCTGGAAAATTGTTTACAAAGGTGGAAAGGAAATTTGCTGTCTAAAGGTGGGAAGGAAGTGTTAATTAAGGCGGTGGGGCAAGCTATTCCCACTTATACTATGAGTTGTTTCAAACTTCCTAAGTCTTTCAATGATAGTCTGGAGCAGCTGTGTGCGAGGTTCTGGTGGGGTAATGATGGTGGTCGGAGGAGAACTCATTGGGTGGCTTGGAAGAACCTTTGTAGGAGGAAAAATGTTGGCGGTTTGGGGTTTAGAGATCTAAATTTATTTAATCAAGCGATGTTAGCCAAGCATAGTTGGAGAATCTTGAGAAATCCGGAAAGTCTTATCAGTAAAGTCCTGGCTGGGAAGTACTTTAAAGATGGTAACTTCTTGAAGGCCTCTCTTGGTAGTAGCCCCTCTTATGCGTGGAGAAGCATCCTTTGGGGAAGAGAGTTGTTCGAGCAAGGCTATAGATGGAAAGTTGGGGATGGCAAGCGGATCAAGGTTGGTTGTGATCCGTGGATTGCTAGGAGCGGTAACCCGTATGTTATTTGTGATTTTTGTGGGTGGGAGAGCGTCAAGGTTGCTGATCTTATTATGGGAAATGGTATGTGGAAGGAGAACCTTATTAGGGAGAAGTTTGTGGAGGAAGATGCTAATGTGATTCTTGGTATGCCTCTCAGTGAAAGAGGTGGTAATGATGAAATTATTTGGAATCACTGTCCTAAGGGTATTTTTTCGGTTAAAAGTGCTTATCAGTTGGCTGTGGGGTTGGCTGACCGGGGCAAGGCCTCCCCTTCTGGGGGTGAGGCTACTGCAGCTGTTTGGGATAGTTTCTGGAATATTCGTTGTCTGCCTAAGGTTAAGCTTGGTGCGTGGAGTGTTATTGCTAATGCGATTCCTACAAAGGATAATATTTATAGGAGGGGTGTTGATATTGATACTAGATGTCCTTCTTGTCACAAAAGAAGAGAGTCTAACTTGCATATTTTAAAAGATTGTAAGGTCTCTATTTTGTTATGGAAGGATATCTTTCCCTGGTTTGTTGATTTTAAGGACTATTTTTTGAAAGTAGGAAATGGGGTTGATTTCTGGGATGGGCTTTGTAAGAGAATTGTTGCGAAGGAGAGGTTTAAAGCTTTAATTGTTATATGGAGCTTATGGAATTACAGAAATGAATTGGAACATAATTTTGGGGGATGTGATGTCCATAGGCTCCATATTAGGGTTGTTAAATTGATTAATGTTATTCTTGATTCTTTTTCAGGTGCTGCTGGTGATCGTGGGAGTTCTGGAGCGGTTATTGTCGACAAATGGAAAGCCCCCCCGCTTGGTTGTTGGAAGCTTAATTCTGATGCTTCGGTGTGCCCAAGGTCTGGTTCCGGTAGGATTGGTTGGATCGTGCGTGATGGAAGAGGTCGACCGTTGCTCGCCGGGTTCAAGTCTGGGTTTAAAAATTGTTCGGTCAAAGTGCTTGAAGGAATTGCGATTAGAGAAGGGCTGAAAACGCTGTCGGAAGAGCGTCGCTGGATTCCTCCTCTGTTGGTTGAGTCTGATGCGAGAGGGGTCATCCTGGCGTTGGAGAAAGATTCTTTAGACCTTTCTGAGTTTAGCAATGTTTCGGCTGATATTATGTTTTTCTCTGGTTTGATTGGGGATGTTTTCTTCTCCCATTGTAGTAGAACTTGTAACAGTGTGGCTGATTTGCTTGCCAAAAGCCCTTGTGACTCGCCTAGTGTCTGGAGTTTTTTTCCTTCTTTGTTGGACGATAGTTCTTATTTTTGGAGGGGGGTTCTCCCCCCCTTGGTGGCCTCTCTTGTCGAGGCCGATTGTTTTGGTTATCTGTTTGATTTTTAATGTGATTTGATCCTTTTTGCTTCAAAAAAAAAAAAATTTCAATATATCCATAAAGCGGTATTTTAATATTGGCTTAAACTAAATTCACAAAAGGAAATAAATATAAGCGAAAAGTGAAAAAATACACAAAAATAAAAAATAAAAATTGAGGTATTTGAAAAGATAAGAGTAAATAAAAAAGAAAAAAAAAGAAGCGGTGGGAAGCAAATAGGAAAAGAAAGGTGATGGTAGAAAGGAAATTGGAGGGAATTGGGAAGGGACTAGCTGTTGAGGATTGGAGTGGGAAGTGTTAGAGGGGATTAAATTAGTCTGTATCAAAGTACAAAAGGGATCAGGCTTTTCAGTGAGGCGAGTAAGTGCAGCTGCTTGGCTAAAGCCAAAAATACTGACTTCGCTGAACCTTCTGCTCTGCTCTGCTAAGCTATGTACTCTACAAGACACTTTTTATTATTATATTATTAATTTGCTTCATCAAATTACCAAGATGACCCTGTTTTAGAAACGAATTAGTTAAGTAGATTAGATTAGAGAAATAATACAGTTAGTTTGTATATTATATATTTATATCCGGTGCGGCAGAGGAAGAGGCAGCAGTTAGTTACGCAAACGCTGTTTGATAAAAGTTAGGTGCAGTGAGTGAGTTAGTTTGTTTGTGCAGGGGAGGGCATTTCCCGTAATTTAGAAAAAGTGGAGTTTGTGTTGCCTTTATAGGGTGCAGCAGGTTACAGAGCGGTGAGTTGTGTTGAGTTTGAGACTTGGAAGGGAAATGGATCCAGGAGAAGGGCAGGTGTTGAAATGGGATATCGGGGGGCGTGGTGGAATGGTGCGGCCGTGTAGGGAGATGGGGCTTGGAGGCCTGGAGGAGTTGTTCCAGGCATACGGGATCAGGTACTACACGGCGGCTAAAATAGCAGAGCTGGGGTTCACAGTCAGTACTCTGGTGGACATGAAGGAGGAAGAGTTGGAGGAGATGATGAACAGCCTCTCCCACATTTTCCGGTGGGAGCTTCTTGTGGGAGAGAGGTACGGAATTAAGGCTGCCATAAGAGCCGAGCGCAGACGTAGCATCGTAGAGGAGGAGGACATGGATTCCTCAAGGCGCCGCCGCCTCCTGCTCAACGACACCAACGTGGATGCACTTTCACAGGAAGGGGTGTCGGAATTAGAGCCGGTGCAGCAGGAGAAGAAGACACAGCAGCAGCAGCAGCAGCGGAGGAGGTCGACGAGTAATAAGAAGAGACAGGCAGAGGATGAAGAGGAAAGTTGCGAGGGGGAGGAGGATATTATAATGGAAGTAAGCTGCGAGAGACAGCGGGAGCATCCATTCATCGTAACCGAGCCAGGGGAGGTTGCACGAGGAAAGAAGAACGGCCTCGACTATCTCTTCCACCTCTACGACCAGTGTCGTGATTTTTTGATTCAGGTGCAGAACATAGCAAAGGAACGAGGAGAGAAATGTCCCACCAAGGTGACGAACCAGGTATTTAGATATGCGAAGAAGGCGGGAGCGAGTTACATCAACAAGCCAAAAATGAGACACTACGTGCACTGCTATGCGCTGCATTGTCTGGACGAGGAAGGATCCAACGCATTGAGGATGGCTTACAAAGAGAGGGGGGAAAATGTGGGAGCTTGGAGACAGGCCTGCTATAAGCCTCTCGTACAAATAGCTGCTGCACAAGGTTGGGACATCGATGCCATTTTCAACGCACATCCACGCCTTTCCATTTGGTACGTACCTACCAAACTCCGCCAGCTCTGCCACGCCCAGCGGAACAATGCCACTGCCACACCCTCCACCTCCACCTCCACCGCCCATCACTTCCCATTTTGAATTTCATTCTCTGCTCTACCCCTTTTGTTTCTTCTTCCAATATATCTAACGGATTACCTTTTCTTTTCCATTAAATCTAACCTTCTATTTTCACCTCTCTGCCTTCTGCGTGCCTAATTACTTTGCCATTTAAATTACCAATGTTCATGCTAAATAATATTACGTAACCGACGTTAATACAGTAAGCTAAGGACCAACAAGGTCGCTAATATCGAGCATATCATCGACATTCTTCAAATATAATATTTGAAGAGTTATTATATTAATTCATATCAAGTGTGGGGAAGTTCTAATAGTTGGCATTTTTTTATGAACTTGATTAATTTCTACTAGTGATAAACGTCTATCATGTGAACTTTCATGGATTTATCAATTCATACATGCATGGATATACAACTATCCGATAAACTTATATTCATAATAGACTATAATTTATTAGGACAGATTATATTTATGGCCGACTTCGTTAGATTAGCATTATCAATGAACTCCGATGGGCTTCTAGAAGTATATCCAGATCTACCCTATCACTCTCCATAATAGAAAAAGGTTCCTCACACAACTAAGCCAAGCCAACAATCACTCCTGTAAATTTACATCTCACGTGGAAAAACGCCAACCATTGAACTGATAAATCCCACAGCGAATTGGTATAAACTATAAACACCAAACTGTAAACGAAGATTTTTAAGCCCCGTGGTGCAACGTTGCACAACTACTATTCTTTCCTACTTGATGGGGGGTAGCGATGGCCGCACAAATAAATGTTTCATTTCTCAGGGGAAAATGTTCGCAATCTCTACTTAATCATGAATTTGGTTGAACATCTCTGCTTCGAACATATGTTAGGAATTGATGAGGTATTTCTGCTAGCAGTGCTTGAACAACAGAGATCTCTCCACCTATAAGCAGAGTGTTAGCTAAAGGATTGACAATAGTTCTATACATTTCATATCATGGTCCGATCCAAATTTCATTCCAGAGATTCACTCACCCTGTACGTCACGTAATGGAACGAACTGGACTATATCTCGGGAAGCAACACGACCAGTTGTACTTTCAAGTCTCTCTCCCTTATCCGCATCTAAAACCTGCGGAGTTAAAATAGAATTAACTAGGATACAATTGGGAATTAGAAAAGAGACCTACGGATCCAGTAAAATTATAAGGTTGTAACTCTGATTTAAGGGCTTCGGGTATTTGGAAATATAGTTAAACAACCTATAACAAAACAAAACTGATCTCCAAAAACAATAAAATTAATATACAAAGAAAAAAACTCTCAACTAGTTCAAATTAGTGTCCATGTGGTTTCTTCACGCCACCAAGTTGTTAGCAGCGGGTTTCAAAGTAAAAAAGTTGATAGCAACCGATGCTGAAAGGCATGCATAACAGTTGAGAAGGGATGCACGAGTAAATTAGATACCTCCATTTCTTTAAAGTCAGCTCCACCCACTCCGACAATGAGAATGGACAATGGCAGATCAGATGCCTTCACAAGAGCATCTTTAGTTTCTTGGAGATCTGTTACCACTCCATCCTACAGGTTATTGGCCATCATCAGAAACAAAACCTTGATGCTTGCTTATGCAGGGGGATTTTTCAATATCCCCCAGAAAATAAATATAAATGGTATGCCCAAATGACAAGGAATAATGAACAAACTAGGATATGATGTTATTCATGATGAACAAATGTGCACAGAGGGCGAATTGCAACTACTACAATATTATCGTTCAAAATAACTTGTAGTTGGTTGTTTGCTCTTACAGTGATTATTAGCAAAACAAAGTACTTCCGCCCACCATTTGCAAGAGACTGACTGGCAATTAATGCAGCATTATTAATCACAGGCCCAAAAAGAGTTGGTCCTGCAAGAGATACATTATGGAGCGCACTTGTATATGCCATCAAAATTCCTGTAGTTCCTTCAACCTAAAAGATAACTTACAATTGTTCAATACAGAAGCACGTTGAATTTAGCAATAGTACTATCTAGGGGAACAGAAAGTGAATTTTTGTATTATGCAACCGTTCCACCTCACAGTAGAGACTACTTCCATTTAGGTTGAAACAATGAGAGACTGGGCCATCAATTGGCCGTGCTCCAAACCCCCAAGCAGGAAAGCGTTTATCTGAGTCATAAAACTGCAATACCTCTCCAACTTCTATGATTGCCTGAAAATAGTCAATGAAATAGGTCACAATCAAATAGGAAAAATAAAAATTTGTAGAGCTTCAGATCAGGGTTCTCACTCGCTGGTATGAATTAGGCCGTCCTGAAGGATCAATGAAATGCAAGGAATCAGGAAGGCGAGGGTTACCATTTGAAGCTGAAAGACAACCACATAAACTAAATGGTGAGATTTTGGTCTCTATAATTTGAAGAAAGTTAGAATTTAACTCCATGGTTATAAAAGCTAGAATTCAGTTCCTATGATTTCAAAAACTAAAATTTAGTCCATATAACCTTCGTATAAAACCTAAAAACTAGTTCATGTCATTCTTAATTATGTATTAGTTATCTATGTGTAAAAAGACTTTTTGTCACCTCAACTAATGTTACATGACATATCCTGACCCAACAACATTTGGATATCAAAGAAACGCATAGGAAATTAATTCGTAGGTAGGTGGTCACCATGGATTGAACCCTTCACCTTTTAAGCACCCCAAGGCCCTTTTGACCACTCGACCACTCCATGATGGTTTAAGAACTAAATTCAAGATTTCTTAAACTTCCTTCAAACCACAGAAATCAAATTTATAATTTATAGTTTCTTCAAACTCTAGAATTAATGGTATTGATTATAATTTATGTAAAAGAATATTAGTAACCCGTGAAATCAACAGCCACCATGAAGTTCATTTCATATCCACCAGCCAAGTAATCAAGGAATGTTTGCTGGACGCTCTCAGTGAATTTGTCCACAAATAGCTGGCTTTTTAAAACCTGAAATGGAATCAGAACTCATAAATAAAATTGATTGTAAGAACCAAAGATAAAAACAACTCGAGGATATCATTGGGAGTTCCGAATAAGACTTTGTTCTGGTAATCATGTCCAGCAGCAGTATGTAAGAATAGGTTATCTCCCTCCCCACTTAAAGAAAGCTTCTCCAACTCCACAAGTGATTTATTAACTTTTCTGATTCGAAAGAAAACCAAAAAAGTCATAATGAAACACATACTAAAAAAACTCGTGAAAAATGAGAGGAAAAAAAAAACGCAGGAAACAAAATTTCTGTATTTACCCAATCAATTCGTGCTTTCCATTGCTATTGAAGTTAAAACACTCTATTAACAAGGGGCTGTCCTGATATTAAATACAAAATCAACCAAAAAGAAAAAAAAAATCAGGTTCCCTGGAAAAAAAGATGATCTGCTCTCAGGATGACATAAATTCAATCTTGAACTACCAATATGATTGTTGGATTGTAAAGCACAAGATTCACCAATTCTCATACTATACAACTAATTTTTGAACTTCTAAAAAAACTAAACCGAAAGAAAATGAACTTCAAGGATAGATGAAAGGCACAAAAATATATAATAGGATTCATAACACTGGTCGTTGCATAACAACAAAATTCACATTGGTGATTAGCATATGTCCCATGCTTGATTGGGGGGATGAGGGTCATTTGTTATAGTGTCCTAAGGGGTAGAATGCACCTTGCTTCCAACTTGTTGCATATTCAAAAACACAGGTTTCCACGTGGGATTCAAATCGTTCTTTGTTACTTCAGTTTTGCAAACTGGAATTGAGCTCTTACTTTCCACAATTTTTGAAATAACAAGAAAAGGATCCTGTACCACGAATAAGAAAATGCAACGAACATAATTCACATTTCTTGAGAAAATAACAAATGGAAATGAATTAGCATCTCAACATTGCATACAATTCTTGAGAAGAGATCCTTGTGTTCCAAGTCTGAACACCTTAATATCATCTCTGCCGTTGTCTTCGAGCTAACACACTCCTCAGCATGAACAGTAAGTTTTCCACAATGGTCCGAATGAGTAGAGCTGCTCGACTCTTTTCTATATACTAGATCCAATGTAAGTGACCTGTCTGATTGGGTAACTATCTGTGAGATAGAAAAGGCAAGTGATGAACATAATCAAAATTCACTAGCTAAATTCATACTAGATTGCAAATTACATCCATCTACATGATTTAAAGCACACTAAATATTCAATAGCCGCATTGAGCATGTAACACTCAAATCATATGCAAGTAAATACTCAACTTGATAGTATATGAAATTAAAACTCCATGCAATACCTCAGATAGTACACAAGTTGCTTCACCAAGATACTGTTGTTCGTCTAGCTTCAACATCTGCATAATTAAGAATCTCCATCATTAACTGAATCTTGAGTACATAGTTATAATGTAGCAAGTATAATGCTTTTATAACAATCTGTTTGAATAAAAATCAATATCAAGCAAAGATATGATACAATTGAAATTAAAAATTTGCAATAAATATTTTCAATTTTTTTGCAAATTTGTAAAGATTATAAATAATAGAAAGTCAACGAATTATTAGAGCCATTCTTCGTCTCATAAACTATTAATAATGAACTAATGATGTTATGGTTTTTGGTAAATAGTTGAAGATTGATAATCTAGTTTCCAAGAGAAAAATATAGTAGCTGGTGCAGAAGATAAGGAAAAATAGAAACTGAACCAAATATCACAGATCACCTTTCAATCTTCAGAGTATTGGTAATACTCGATCTACTATTATGTGTTTGGTAACAGATCTCTAGAATTAAACTATATTCGGCACGAAGGATATGTTTAGACATAAAAGTTCTTGTGGATCCTACCTTTACGCCTAGGTTGTGATATTGAGTATCAACATCATATACAAAAAACCTGTGATAAGAAATCAATACCTTGGTTATCGCAGCACATGAATGTTGTAAATCTTGTGAATTAGAGATAGAAAAAAGAATATTTAAACTTACACCAAAGTCTGCAAAGCCTCGAACTGATAGTTAATAATGAGCTTATGGATCCATTTTGGATTTAATGAATTTTGAACTACTTCAGTGCGGTCAAGCTCTTCTACAGTTCCGTCCCTTCCTTTTGCATAGATAACAATCATTGGATCACTCTGAGGAAAGTTAAACTTCCGATAAAATTTTTGGAAGGAAACAATGATCTCAACAGATGGACGGGTATTAACACTAACATTAATAAATCAAAAGTTGGGGATTATAGCAATGTTGCAAAAAATGTGACTTCTGAGTGAGTAAATGCACATTAAATATCCTCAATCACTTAAAAGGGCTTCAGAAATGAAAACAATCGAGGGAATTCATATATCTTATCACTCAGTCCAGAGATTGAAGTACAACAACAACCTAGTAAACTCAGGCATAAAATGCCTAATTTATGAATGCTTTGTTACACCTATGAGTGTGTGAGTTACGCACACATCGACTATTCTTACGAGTTAAGTCCAAGCACACATCGACTATCCTTACAAGATAAGTCAAACTTAACAAACGACATTTCGTTGTGAAGTAAACCCATAGTAAATTAATTCAAAGGAAGGTACCTAGCATGAATGGAACACACAACCCTCCTGAGCAGTAAGAAAACTCATAATGGTCATAATTCATTAATATTATTCTTTGGATGGAAATAAAAGCCTATAGCTTACATGAAAATCATTATCAAGATGTACAGTCTTTCGACGTCCATCAAAAAGATACCGACCTTGGAGAATACGTCACGGTCGCGCAAGTTAGATGCAGAGAATGACAGCTGCAATCAGAGAGAAAAAAATATATCAGTGCTAAAACCAAATAATTGAAACAAGCAGATGTAAAGAGAAAGGGGAAGAACACCTCGATCTGGGAATAGAGGCCACGATAGCCCCGAGACAACAAGAAACAATCAACGGCGACGTTGGAAGTATTGTTTTGGGAGAAAGCAGTACCGCCAATGGCAGAGCGGGAAGCGGCGTCATCGGAGAAGCAGTTACCCATTGCCCAAAATTAAGGAAGTGACGGAAAGAGTCCCAGCTCCAACCGGAGCTCTAAAGTTGGGCAGCTCAGTTTAGCAGCAGATGGAAGATGTTTTTCTTTTTACCAAAGATTTAGGGCTCGGTCTGTCTCCCACTACCGCTTTCTCTTTCTTTCTTTCTTTCTTTAATCTTCTCTCTCTCTCTCTCTCTCTCTCTCTCTCTCCTTCTCTATAATTTCTGTTTGTTCATCCTTCTTCAATACAACACTTTTTTTAACCTTATCAGTAAAACACATGATTAGTAAAAATATATTTTACTTGCCCAAAGTTCTTTGAACCATCGTCTTTCAAGCATGAAATCCCCGCTGTCAATTTAGACCATCTTACTTGACGCCTTTATGTCATTGACTGTCTATTAAAATCGTCCATGTAGGCATAATTCATAAACGGCTAGAAAATCCTTGGAGTAGGCCTATCTTAATAATATAAATAAAAAACTATATTCGCACCCCTAAATTTCGTAGTCCGTCAACATAGGTACTATTTCTTGTAGTAACTACCCAGCGTGAGATTTCCTCCTTAATTTGAATTCAATGATGGAAGCCGAATCACCCATTTCTTGAGGTTTGGTGGTGGTGATAGTGATTGAATTTTGGTATAGATGAGAGGAGAGGAATTGTAATAAATTGAGTGATTTAAGAACTAATTATATATTCGGATGATGTTTGGTGTATAACAGATGCATCTCTAAAGAGTAAATTATTGATTGCATGATAGGATGATGTTTTATAATTAAGGTTTTATGGCTAGAAGATTGGCTCAGAACACCCTAGAAGATAGCAAGATTTAATATTTAACAAATTCTTCACACCAACTCCAACACATTTTTTCTTAACTCTTTTGTTTTTTCCCTTTCTTTATTATCTTCTTCTCCTTGCCCTGTTAGTGTCACAATTAATCAACGAATGACACAAAAATACCAAATTAATGGATCATGAATTAATTAGTGGGCAGACCTTGTAAAATTTTGCAATAGGGGTAATCTCAACGCTATTATGACTAATTGGCGACTTCTTGTGTTTGACATCTTCAACACCTGCATTAATTGCACATAATATATATTAGTAATAATACACGAGACGTGATGGATGTATAAAATCATTTACCATTGTCGTCTTTGCTTTCATTTTGTGTTTATTGAACAAAATAAACTCTAAAACTGGGTGATCCAGGACAAAGGAAGCATGGATTATCTTCTTTATTGTTTCCATCTGATCCTGTATGTCAATAGTTTTATTATCTAGAGTGTGATTGTGATTGAGCTCAATATGGGCGTCCAAGGGAATGACTAAATCATCTTCATCCTCACAAAAAGAAGAAGAAGACATTGACACAGTAGTCTTGATCCTATTCTTATTATGATCATCAATATCAACAAGCACAATTCTGATCTATCATCTTTGAGAAGCACTCTTTTTGACATCCTGGTTCCATTAATATTATTCTTACGTTTCTTGCAGAGAAAATGTAGTGGGCGGATCCTGGGAGCAACAAACTCATCATCCCCTTTCGGCCTAAACTTGGAGCTTCCACAACCCATTGCAAATTGCACAAACAAACAAGACACACGAATCAAAGGGTGATATTGAGATCCATCATGGGGACAATGTAATTTTAAATTTCACAACTGTTTTCTTAACAAAACAAGATTATTGGATGATTTTAACTTTATGTTGTGTTGTATACAAATTAAATTGGATGTACTTACTGAAAATAGTAAAAAAAAAAAAAAAAAAAAAAAAAAGGAAAACAGAACCGAATTTGCCACTCATCCATTCTCCTGTGACTTGTCATGTTTCCACTAACAAATATCCTTATCCAAGTAGTTACTAATTAGTTGGTTCTTATCTTCTTCCTTCATCATTTGCTTCTTCCTTTCGGACATTGAACAACATTTTCAGGTGTTCCACACACCTGTATTGATTTTAACATCATTTTCCCTAAAACCTTGCAACCCTTTTCCAGTACGCATCTTTAAATAACACACAAAAAAACTCTCAGTTTTTAACCAATATAATCCAAGTTTTTTTTTTTGTAAATCATTCAGATTTCATCTATTGAACTTCTTATGGAAAGTAAATATTATAGAAATTTCAACACATTCAAATTTAAATGACATGGAAATTTATTTAACTATTTAATAATAAATTAAGATTATTTTAAATTTAGAATCTTAACACTAATCACTTAGACCCCGTTTGATTACCATTTTGTTTTTTCGTTTGAAATTTAAGCCTATATTTATCTCAATTCTCTAATTAGTCTCGTCTTTTTTGCAAGTATGTGAATCATAATCAAATTTCATAAATCAAAATAAGTTGGTTTTGTTTTTGAAACACAAGTAAGACGTAGACATCAAAGTCATAAAAATTAAACGTGAGAATAATAATTATAAATATAAATTTCAAAAACAAACAACAGAAATAAACCAGGCCTAAAATTTTCTTTTAAATAATCCAATTTCTAAAGGACGGATTTACGTGTACCCATCTCTGGCCCATTCAGTCCAGCCCATGATAGTCGAAGGCCCTACAAGTGCTCACAAACCAAAGCCAGATGATCGTATTGCCCTTTCCGGCTTGCCATTAGCTGCATCACAGACTCCGATTGGTTGTGCTCTAGTAATGGCAGCTGAAGCTCGCTTCTCGAGGAAGGCAATAATAGCCTCAGCGCCAGCGGTTGCGACCAATCGACTCCGTCGGGCGTTGTTGACGGAAGTGTCGAACTCAATCGGGCCGTCATCAATTCGAGTCAAGTGGGACTATAGAGGTCAAAGAAAGATAATCCCGCTCGCTCAGTGGCTACCAAAAATTTCCGTCGACGGTGCCTCCGTTGGGGCGGGTTCCGTTCTCCGCGGCGATCTCAACAAGATTACAGTTGGCCTTTGCTCTAATCTACAGGAACGGTGCGTCTCCCATGTTGCTTGGTCCTCTCCATCAGGTTTAATCCAATTTACATGTTTATCTGCTATTTTCTGTGATTTTTTTTCGAATTTGGTAATTTGGTGGTTCTTTTCCTCGGTTTTTTCAAAATGGAATTGAGAAAAGGGTTCTTGATAACTGCTTATGCAATTATGTTTCCTGTATTAGAAAAAAAAAAGAAAGAAAAGAAAGAAAGATAACTGCATACCCAATTTTCTCTTTGTACACTAGCAAGCATCTCCTGGGAAATAGTGATTAAATCTGCACAAATTTTCAGTTATTAAGTTGGTTTCAATTTGTTGAATTAGGTTAGATCAACTCGATTGGTTGTGGTAAATTTAATTATGTCAATTATCACTTTCCTTCCTTACTTATGAACTTAAAAATTTGATATATGTCTTATGAGTGAAATTCAATTTTAAATAGAGAGGAAAACGACCGACAAAGATTCGTACTTAGGACTTCTTGTTCTGATACCATGTCAAAGTAGGTTAAACCACCCATCAACCCAAAAATTTAAGTTGATAGGTTGTGATAAATTTAATTAGGTTAACCAACACAATTATTCTTCTGATCACCAAAATGTGAATGTTCGGCTGTTTAAATGTGTGTGTGTGTATATATATATATATATTTTTCTTTTTTTTTTCTCTTAGTATCATTTACTTTGAAAGAAATAGTTGAGTGAGTTCTAAGTGGGATAAACTTTGTTTGGTGTTAGTTCATAATTTATAGCCGGTCTGTTGTGAGTTTTCTGAATATGGTTACCTAGTACCTGGCGATGTCTAAATTTCTCCCTAGTATGACAATCAGGACTGCCGGAAGGGAAACATGAACATGAAGATGAATATGTAGATTTACCGAAACCTCAAAATAGGAAGTCCTCCGACAGGAAACCGTATCCCACACCTATGAAGGTTTTGATTGGAAGAGCAAAAGAGGAGAAAGAAGCAAGAAAGGCACAGCCTTGTAGGATGCTTGAACACCCCCCCGACAATGGATTGCTGGTGCCTCATCTTGTCCACGTAGCTCAAAATGTCTACCTAGCTTGGAACTCCCTCTGCTTCGGCATATCAGCACTCCTCAACACCATTCCCATTAAAAAATGCAGGTTCCTCTTCCCTTCTATGATTTCCTTCTACCTCTAGTGTATCATTCATTTGAGAATTGAGCTGTTAAAAGTAGACTCATAAATCCTGGCTCATTAACTTTGCTGAAGCTTGTTCTCCTCAGGTTTTGCTTCGAGGTTCATATTGGACACGTAGGTCATGAAATTCGAACTTGCACTGGTGCAAAAAGTGGGTTTCGAAGTTCTACTCACTGTTGGAGGAAGGGAGGAGTTCAAGACGTGGTCTTTTTCCCGAAGTGTTACCATCTTTACGATCGTGTAGGGAAACCAAGAGTTGTGCATGAGGAGAGGTATGTTGTACCAAGGTTACCTGCTCTGTTGGAGCTATGCATCCAAGCTGGTGTTTATATTGAAAAGTACCCTTCTAAAAGACGAACAAAACCTGTATACAGCATTGAAGGGAGAATTGTAGATTTTGAGTCCACTGAGCCTGATGTGGAGGCATGCCTTTTTTCTAAGACTGGTGACAATTTTGTGGAATCTGATTTTGGGATAGAACTTGAAGGAACCAGTTGGTCTTCCTTTTTACCAAAAGTAAGCAATAGTTGGAACCAACAACGTAATGAAGAGGAGAGTGAGTTAAGAAAATTAAGCATCAGAACCCTAGACTCGTGGCTTGAAATGGTATCCGGAACAAAGAAACTAATGGAAAAGTATAGGGTGCAGACATGTGGATACTGTCCCGAAGTCCAGGTTGGCCCGAAGGGGCATAAGGTTAGGATTTGTCGAGCTTCAAAGCATCAGTCTCGCAATGGGTTGCATGCATGGCAGGAGGCAACTATAGACGATCTAGTGGGTCCAAATTATGTGTGGCATGTCAGAGACTTGAAAGGGCCTCCTTTGGATAACAAGTTGAAGAGATATTATGGCAAAGTTCCGGCTGTGGTTGAACTCTGCGTGCAAGCAGGAGCACCTATTCCAGATCAATATAGGAGCATGATGAGGCTAGATGTTGTTCCCCTGGACCGTGATGAAGTGGATCTCGTTGCATGACATTGCTTTTGTTGTTACAATTGGGATCTGTAGAGTGCCTCATATTGATAAATGGGTTGATTTTCAGATCTCACATTGGGAAGAGTAGACCTCCTAACACAAGTCGACTACTTCTCTTTTATCATCAATTCGATTTGAGATGAAGCTATGGTAAGAGTCCATAAAGTTCAAGTGGATGTTCCGTCCAATAAAAATAAAATTGACAATTCAATCCATGGTTGGTGAATTTAAAGAAGCGTCATCTTAAGAAGACATGTTGAAAAATCAAATAATCGAAAAGTGAGAAGAACTTCTAACATTTACACAATAGGTGTTTTTTTCGTTATTAATCGAATGATTTTGAGATAAAACCTAATAGCTATCATATAATCAGTTTTTGCCCGGCACATGAGTGGTTAGTCTGTAGCTTGTGTTTTTAACTGGGGTATGAGATTGTTAGGCTGTAGCTTGTGTGGTTCGAGTGTCACTCTACTCTACTGTGTTGAATGAAACTTGAAAGCCTGTTAATATGTCTATAACATAGTTCTTGCTCTGTCAATGTTGTAAACATTGAGTGTTAATATGTAATTTTCCATCTTAATGATTTTAATCATATGTTCTTGGCCAATTGGAGTGAATCTTCATTCATTTTATTTGAGTTCAACCATTAATATTGGAGTGGAATATTAGGACTAGTGTTCTTTTGGTTTAAGGGTTGAACTGACATTACTGAGGTATTCCTTTTGTGGCGAGAAGACTTCCATTTTGATCATGCTCGTGTGAGAAAACTTTCATTCTGATCAAACAATATCAAATCAACCATCTTAATTTAATTAAATTATTATTTCTATTGTTAACATTCTTTTTGGGTGAAAAGTAAAACATTCATTCAAGAAAAAACTGCTCACAGTCTTAAGAAATTTGTTTACCTCTTTAGATGACATCCAGATTATATGACTTTAGGGTGAGTTATAATTCTTCAATTGCTTTGCTCCTATTCAATATGCTAGAATGCTTTATAAAAATGTCAACTTTCGAAGCTATTTATACAAATGACAAACAAAAAGATTGACACAATTTAATTCAATAATTTCAATTAATGTCATCATTGTGGAAGTTGTCTCAAAATAAAATTATTTTCAAGTGCAATATAGATTTAAATTAGTATCTACTAAATTTAACTAACGAAGTCTGAAATATATAAAACAATAAGTATCTCAATCTTTCATTAAAATGTATCCATTACTTTGTATCTCAATTTTGAAGTTGCTATACTATTTATTAATCACTAAGATTTTGTTTGTATCGCAATGTGGTTAATTTGTATTCAACGAGGGTAGGGATTGACTCGAGGATTGAGGTCAAACGTGACTATGACTGAAGTCATTTATTTGAATTAGTAATTGGAAGTTCCTTGTCATTCATATTAATCTCAATCAAATTCATCTAAATATTTAAATTGGTTTCTACAAAACACTAAGAAGAAAGAGTGGTACAAAGAACAAATTCAAAATAAATTACTGAGTTCAACAAAATTGTGCGAGAATGAGAAAGACCGCTCCAACGAAATTAAGGAAACGTAAATTTAGACGAAGATCAAATTGATTATAGTGATGATGGCCAAAGTGAGTTATGGGGTGAACTTAAGAGACCATTTTTTTTTTTTTTTTTATTTATGATAAATGGTATTTTAGTCCGATTGAATCCAATCAAGAAAGATCACATAATTTTTCACATATATGTATATGTACGTAGCGTTGAGTTTACGAATATATCGAATTATTTTGTGCTTATAAACCAACACTTAATAACAACATTTGATTTGTTAGTACCATGATATATGTTGAAATTCTATTATGGTTAATTTGTATTTGGTGAACTAATTAAGTGTATTAGTGAAAAAGTATACCATTTAGAATATGTAGTGCCATGCATGTATACTCCTTGTTTTTGGAATATGTATTGCAACACTGATTTTGATATATTCATTAATTAGTCCACATTTGATGTGTGACACATTAGATGAAAGGATTCATCCTATGCAGATAGATATTTTGTCTTATAAAACTCTGTTTCCCCAACTTATTTTCCATGCAATAGAAAAACACATTAACTTCAATTCACCTAGGAGACACAAGGCCAGTATGGTCATAACTTCACAATCTTTGACCTTTTTTTCGACGTCTTAGGTACTAAAATATTTGTCACACCCCTTTCACGCTCATGTATTATTGTTATGATTAATTAACGTTTGGATTATATTTTGTTACGTGGCAGGAAATATTATATCCTTTATGGTCTTTCTAGCTCCATTGTAAGTACTCATATCTTAGTTTCTAATTCTTACGTATATGTTCATTAAACCATCTAGAGTATTATTATTATATTTAACGACAAATAATTTATTATGAATAATGTGCACTTATTTTCAGACTAACATTTTACAAGATTTACAAAAAAAAGTCCGCGGAAGAGTTCCAGTTGTTGCCTTATGTGGTTGTGTTATTCAGTGCTATGCTTCGAATTTGCTATGCCTCTCTCAAAACCAAAGCAACATTTTTTATTGCCATCAACTCCTTTGGTTGTGTAATTGAGACCATTCACATCCTTCTCTTCATATTTTATGCTGAATCAAACTCAAGGGTAAGTCACTCTCTAGCTTATTCATATTGTTATTACTAATGAAATAATTGCATATCTTATTACTATAAATATTCAATATTAATTATATGATGAGCAGTTCCAAACGACAAAGGTGGTATTGGTGTTGAATGTGTTGGGGTTCAGATGGATTTTGGGTCTGAGTCTTGTGTTAGCAAAAGGAGAGAAGCGCCTTCAAGTCGTAGTGTGAATATGCTTGGTGTTTAACTTCAGTGTCTTTGTTGCACCCCTATTCATCAAGGTATTATTATTATTGCTATATATATATATAGTAGGTAGGCAAAGGTAGCTAGCTAGTAGTAATTAATAGAATATAATTTTATAATATGCAGACAAAAGTCATTAAGACCAAGAGCGTGGAGTACATGCCTTTTACCTAAATTAAGGTCAAAATGTGTGTCACTTTTGATTTTATGAAATGCAAATAAACAACAAGCTTTTAGGTCTAACAATTGACAAGACATAAGCAGTAATGTGAGTAATGAATTGTTGAAGCATGTGGTGATTCAAAAATTTTAATAACTTGGCCGAGATCGAGTTCCTTTCGAACACATACGACCAAGGAAATTTGAAACGGAATAAATCTATCAAACCTATGTGGTAAACAACATATTAGCTCACTAAATTCTTGCACCCACTTCTCTCATTTACCTTTCACAACCTAGACTACTATTTATTATGATCATTCATTATTTTATGGAATGATTTGAAATTAGTTGACCAAAAAGATGATGAATTGACATTCAATTTGACTCTAGAATTCAATATCAATTAGGCAGAGAGAGAAGAGAAACAAAAGAGAAAATTATTAAAAAAAAATCCTTACATTATTATATTTTCTTATAATAATTCTCATCCAAAATACAAATAATTTTATTGTTTAAATGAACTATTTAGATGCAGTTAGGTTGCATTTTACCTCTTGTGATGTGTTTGTGTATCGCAATTCGTTTTTTTTTCTTTAAAGAAAGATGCGATATCCACATGGAGGTCAGATGCGGCTCGAGTATTTTTCTTCTTTAAATTCTCGTGATAAGATTGGTTCCATAATTACTCGAAAGATCTTTTAATCTTAAGGGAGTGTTTGTTGTAAAATTGTTTATAAACGAGGAGTTATTTTGAGTGATTATAATGAAAAAAATTGTACTTGTCTGTATAAAGTTAAAGTCTTTAAATATCGATTATAAATGTTGGTTTATAAAATTTCAATAAACAATCAAAAGGGATAAATATAATGAGTGTGATTAGAAAGTAGCACATTTGAACTCCGACGGCGCCTAATTTGAAGGTGAAGCCGAATGTCAGAATGCCCAGAAGGCGCCTTCGACTGAGCTGGTCTTCCGATGAAAACGAAAACGAAGACCATGACCCTCCACCGCACGATTTATCCCTCACTTCTCTTCAGCCCGTCGTTCTCGACACTCCCAATTCTCATTTTAATCCCATTGTCTCTGACCCCCTCCAACTTTCCGACGACGACGAGCAAGATTTTATCGACGTCTCCGATCATCTCTCCCCTCCATCTCCGGATTCCGATCATTCTATCCGCCACCACCTCCACCCGCATGCTTCTTCCGACCCCTCATGTCCTGTAACTGAGTTCCTTCGTGGGCTTGGTTTAAGCCTGAAGAAAGAGTGGTTGGATGCCTGTATTCGTGCCCTAGAAGGTTCTTGTCCAGGTTTCTTCAGCCTCAGCCCAGCGGAAAAAGGGAAGATCTGTTTCCAGCACTTCTTAGTTTCAGATATGAATTACTCGGGTGCTGGCTTCCTTCCTCAAGATGTCCATTCTATGCATCTTGTCCATCTCCCTGGGCCCTACGTACTCCAGGTTAATTTCTTGCCCTTTCCTTCATTTCATTGCTGCACTAGAAATTCCTTTTCTAGTTAGAAGACGGCAAGTTCAGAGATTATGAGAATGACCTGCTGCTTCTGTTGTTTGCCTTTTCAGGTCGATGAAATTGTTAACATCAGCTGTCCTCTAAAAGCTAGATATCAAACTGCCCCTGCAAGTATTAAGAGGTGCCTTAAGCTGTCCATGACGGATGGTGTTCAACGAGTTTTTGGCATGGAATACAGGCCTATCAAGGATCTTCAAGTTCTAGCACCTGCTGGTTTGAAGGTTTCTTAACTTTCTCAATCCTTGATTAATCGATGCTACCAAACCCATTGTTTATGTTTTTTTTAAGCACAGGTTGTTATTTGTAATGCAAGTGTTCGGCATGGACTTCTAATGCTTGTTCCTGAAGCTTTTGAGGTTCTAGGAGGTGTAGTTGAGGAACTGGAGGCAGCTCGACAGCGGTTATTTGTTGAAGTGAACAAGCCACCAAGAGGAAGGAGGTATTTTTAATGCCAAGAGTACATAATTCTCACCCACACCTTTATTTGTTAAACTTCGTAGTACGGTTTTCCTTTATTTGTTAGTTCATTCTTCTGTCTTTTTGAAGTTGCTTTGGCTTACAGACTTCAAACGTGCACCAATGTGTACTTTCAGGGTGGACTTTGTTTCTCTTCATAAGAGCTTATTATGGCAACATATGTCTTACGCTGTTTTCTGTAATCGAATAATTTTTTTACGTATATATATTCATTCAGAACGAGGACAGGTGTGGTTCCTCCTTTGGCAAGTAGAGCAACAAATGCTGCATGGCCATCAGACACTGTGCAAGAGTCCGGGCCTCCTAGCGGAAGTGTGAGCACTGAACCCTCTCGTTCAGACCAAGGTACTAACCTGTTAGTATATCCCCTTCATATCTTTTCTGGAAAAGAAAATAATAAGAATTTCTACATTGATAGCTCGATGTTGTAAACTAGTATTAGATGATATACTTGGTATCAAACTCAGTGTATCAGATTCCTGGACTGGACCTAATAGCTACTACTACTCTATATATCTTGAACTGGGCAATGTTTACTAGCTTCACTCTTTCATTATGTACCTTTTCCATTCTCTGTCCGTTTCAATTCAACAATTTATAGAGACAATAGCAAAAAAGAAAAAAAACAAATTCATAGAGACCACAGTGGGGAAAACCAGATATAGAACAAGAGAAGGAAATATGGAAGGTAGGAAGATCACAAATCCTTCTAGAATCCAATGCATATCTCACGGTCAAGTAAAGTTATTTCAATATGACTCCTGGTTATTATCTGAATATATAAAAAAAAGAAGCATACTTACATAAGGGACTTGACATTAGCCAATTGGATCTAGATTAGCTATGAGTACGGGCCAAGTTTTTGCAGATGCAAGTTTTGTTTTATTTGTTTCGTCTTGAATTTCTTGTCATATCTTTGTAGATTTGGAAGAGCTCTGATGTTTTAGGCAGTGCATTCTTCCAAGTTTTCTTTGTTTTAAAATTTTCACTCTCCTGAAATCAAGAGATCACTGGTGCTCATTTGACTGTCAGGTGTTGGCATGTTTCATAGGGGAAATGAAGCATTTGCTGCTTCAGTTGGTGAAGAATTTTCTGCCCCGTTCGTTGAAGCATTTGCTACTCCAATCAGTAGAACAAATGCAAATTCAGAGCTATCTTCCAGTTTTGTTTCAAATGTTGAGGAGATTCATTTACATTCTGTTCACAGCGGTAGAGCTAGTACTGAGCCTACTGTTGTCTCCAATTCAGTAGAGGATATCAATATGGTCAATTCGGAAGAGGATATCAATATGGCCGATATTGAACACCCACTCATTTTATCCGGTGATAGAGAAATTCCTTTTACTTACTTGGCTAGTTTGTCGGCTAAGTGGGCAGCATCGAAGGAAAAATCTCCATCAGTTCGTGGAAAAATCAAGGTAGGCAAAACTTTTTATATCATTACTAGTCGACTAAATACTTGCTGTTCCTAAAGAAAGCAGGACATTTTTCTTGTTTGTAAGCTGCAAGTACAAGATCATCATGGAAGCTTAAAATCTATTCCATCAAGATATTGTTTATGCTTTTTTCTCGAAATGGTGGATGGAATGGAACGGTAGGATTTTCAACGATCAACATCAAACTTGTGAAGGGCTCATTGAATCCGTTCTTCCCATTGGTTTATATTGGTGCCATCGTATCTCTTTTTGTTACTGCAATCTTACCACATTATTCTACTATTGGCATAACATAATGTAATGTTGTTTGGACAGTTATTTTGTAACTTTTTCATATCATCAATGAAAAAAATTATCTGTTTTATTTACATAAAAGAAGTCTAAGATCATCACGGAAGCTTCAAATTTATTTCATCATACCATTGGCCAGATTGGGTGTTTGGTAGGTTTAACTTGTAAGTCAATGTATGTGTAAAACTTATAGACAGTTTTAGATGAATGTTCAATCCCTCTGTCTATTCTCTGATAGGTCTGCTGAGTGGTCAGGTAAATACCATGTGGATGATATTGCATTACTATCATTTTTATTTTAATATCTATGAGTGTCCAAAATAATATCTATGAGTGTCTTGTCCTGCTTATGCGGACAACTGTCTGAGCCTCTATGTTTGATTGACAAAGAAATTTGTAAGAAATTAATTTCTAAGTAGATAACCTTCATAGTGAACTCGTTCCCTCTACTTCATGATTTTCAATGCCTTTGTTAACCATAGTAACATGTAGATACATCTTTTGGCTGATTAATGAATTGAATTTGAAGCTCGAGTACTCTTAGCTAAATTTCTTGGAAAGAATGGTTTTTGTTCTTTTCCTTTTGGCTCGAGTGCTTGCACGTAAATGAAATTAATTCCTTTTATGTTACTGAAATTGAAACACGGTCTTTGTACATGTAGTGCTTTTTGACTGGTGTAAAAGGATTTCAATTCAAACAAAGGACAACATACGAGCTACATGTTTATGTTGACGACGGCAGCCTCATTTCTGAGGTCCTTATTGACCACGAGGTGAGTATGATACTAATATAGTACATGCTTACCCTAGTGAAAGAGGACAATATCTCACCGTTTGTTGTGCTGTTTATTAGGCCGTGCAAAAGATGATTGGTCATTCTCCCAAGGATGTTACAGATGCTCTTGCTTCTTCTGATGTCAAAGTAGTGAGTGGTATGAAGGAGACACTGGGACAATTCCAAGTTTTCTTGGTAAATTTTGAGGTAAATGGGTGGCATTAAGTATTTGTAACCCTCCTGTTATTGTCCCTCTCCACCCTGGGGCAAGTTGTAAAGACTATTCCCTTGTGTAGTTTCTTTTTTTATACATCATAAAATTCTTAAGAAGAAAGGAGCTGTGTCTATGGTGACCATCTACCTAAAAATGAATTTCATATAATCTGAGTTCTTTGACAACCAAATATAATAGGATAGGGTCAAAAGGTTATTGTCTCGTGAGATTAGTCAAATTGTAGCTTAAGGTAGCCCAAACGTTAAGAGCGGATTCAATCCATGGTACTCACCTTCTTAGATTAGATTGGCCGTAAAAAATGTAGATAGTTATGAACCATCAAGAGGGTCTTAAATAACTAAGAGTGGATTCAATCCATTGTAGCCACCTACCTTAGAATTAATTTAGTTTTTTCGACATCTAAATATTGTAGAGTCAGATAGTTTGTGTAGTTATGTTTTCATGTTTTCTATAGATTTGAGTTGATTTAATTATCATGTTTTCTATGTTTTGTGATCAAAGGGTACAATGCTGGTTGAGATGAATAGAGCGTCTTCTCTGCCAGTGGTCATTGAAATGGAGGAGGGTTGTCTTGAATCTGATGCTTGGTTGCTTTTGAGAAGACTCAACTGTTGGAATGCCGTTGAATCTGAAGAGCATACCCACATTGATCCTATTGATGTTTCCCCTTATTAAAAGGGTAGTGAGGCCAACAGTAAAAACTCATTTAAACAAAGGCTATATAATCTTGGAGGACTAGAGTATCAAGGCAGTAAAGCTTCTTTTTGTGTTACACAATGTCATAAAACAGTGACAAACGGAAAGAACTCGATTGACTGCAGTTTCACATGAAATCAACCGGAGACGAATCAATAATGAGTTTTATGTCATCAACACTGCACCCGTAGGTGGAATGAAGTCCATTTTTTCTTGGAAGCTTTACTTTGAGATAGTCTCAGCTCATCGATAGGGCATCCATAGCATTGATTAATCAAGGTGACGCCTAAATTGATCCAGATTGCTATGGTATTCATATATGGTAGGATGTTCTTTATTATCTGACATATCAGGTCAATACCCATAGAGAAGAAATAAATTGAAAGGCAACCAACCCGATGACACGAGACCGACTGTACACCATGACATTTTATATGTTTTTCATCAATTCTTTTTTACTCTTATGGCATAATGTTATATTTGTACATTATGTACATGTTCATGTTTTGATTTACCCAATATTAGTATAAGATATGCTTCTAGGATATTTGTTTGTCATTCGGTGTCTAATTAATTAGATTCCTTGGGTTTATTACTAATAGATTGTGAACAAACGACAAAATCGTGTCCGTTGATTCATGGTATTCATTAATCTTTTTTCTCTTAAAATTCTGCAAAAATTTTGGCCGAAGGTGAGTGCGACAATTTATTAATTGATCAAGAGTTGGCAAGAAGTTGAACCAATTGAGATTCTACGATTTAAAAGGTAGAGTTGTATTATCCAAATAGAAAAAGGTAAGAGTAGTTTCATTTACAAGCATGCCAAATACTAAATTCTTTTCTTACGGCAAACGAAAGTAAGAGACAAAAGAAGTCAAATCCAGAAAGATGGTCCACCACTAAGCAAAGCAAACAAACCAACTCTTCATCATCAAGATTCCTGCTCTCTACCCAATCACTTCACAAAAGAAGAAACAGATTAAAGATATCTCATTTGTGTTTTAGTGGAAAAATGACAAGTGTGAAATTTCAAAAAAAAAAAAAAAAACAGAAAAACAAAAAAGAAAACTGACCACTTATGTGAAATTAGTGATTGTTTGGTTTGGCATCAGGAGAATTGGTTCCAACTCCATATTTTTTAATATGCTGCCTCACAAATCTTTCATACAAGAAAGCTGCACCTTTGAACTGTGGCAGAACCAGCCACGACACAAATACCAATTTCACCGAATACCAAACTGGTATCCTGCAACTCAAAAAATCAAACCCTTTCAGTTATTTTATTTTTTCATTAGGACACAAAATAAAAAATTAAAAAAAAAAAAAAAGAAGGAAGAAATTAGTTGATTGTCCCTGCTAGGCTGCTACCAAGATTTATTTTAAGAGGAGAAAAAAGTGGGCAACCAAAAAAGCATATGATCAATCACTGACCACTCTAATAAAGGTTGAAGAAGCATCTCCATGAGAGTGAGAAAGGAGTAGATAATCCAGTAAGCCAACCACTGTTCATCGTCCACTTTGGAGGTGCTTTCAATCGCTACCACCGATGCGTATCTGTTGCATCATTGCAAACGATTCAACAAAATTACTTTCCTCTTTCGAAAATAAAATCTTTAATTAAAAAATCACACAGACAAAGAAAGGGATGAACTTACAAGGGATACAGCAACATCAAAACTGGCCTGCGCAAAATCATCGCAATAAAAAAAACAGATTAATAACCCAAAAATTTAAGAAAAAAAAAATTCACAAAATTTAGTCTCACCCGGAAAGAGTATGAAGTTGTGTGAGCAAGGTCCAAAATTTACTCATTTGAGAGGGAAAATTGTGGGGTCTTTTTTCTCTGTTTGGGGACGAAAACGAAAGAAATATAATATCAATTAGGGTGTTTTTGATTTGGTTCAAAGGGTAAGAAATTAAGGGAATAACTGAAAATTTTGAATGGTAGTAGGTTAGGTTGGGTGGTCAATAGGGGCTGAATTTTTATAAGACCTAAAAAGGATGGACACGTGGCAGAAATAGACACAAGCATCTGACTATTCGTCCTCGTGTCTCTGCATTTAGCACCGCCCTTACGTTAATACGCTGAAAACTTCACGCTGTGGATCAATAATTAATGAGATTATTAAGTTAAGACTTCAATTAGCCTTTAACTTATACAATATTTATTGGCTGAGGAGCCTTCCCCGTGTTTAACGCCACTGCCACGTGTTCCTTCTTTCCATCATACCCTTGTGGTGGTCGGTGAACTGCCGACTCCCTCTGTCGTAACACCTTTTGACCCGTTTTCTGGTCAGCGTCATCCAAATAAATCTCTACATTGCTCCCTAATTTCTATTTTTCTATTTCTAAAATTGGTGGAATGTAGAAAATAATTAGGAATGTGATCAATTTTAAAAATTTTGGCTTATTCTATTAATAAATTTGTCTCCTTCTTCCTTATTAATATAATATTAAAGTGTACTAATCACTTTAAATATAAATACTTTAAATTTATCAAATACTTTTTTTTTTTTTATATTTCCCAAATTTCAATTCCATTTCTATATTTTAATTCTTTCCTAATGGTTTTTGTATGTACATGGAACTTAATTTGCAAATATGTAAATGATGATAGTTGAATTAGAGAGTATGAATAGAGTCTATCCTAATTACATATTTTAAAAGTTCAAGTTCATCATCCTCAAGGCATCTGTCCAAGATTAATGGTACAAAAGTTTATAATCGGTAGAGTGAGAAAGGCAAGATGTACATTCAACTAATTGGCTATGATACTTAACCTAAACTTACCCAAACATGAGGTGACCTTTCTCAACACGAAAACATGAAACCATTATGTAGTACAATACTCAAGATTTATTTAGGAGCATAATTATTGATGAATGGTAAAACATTCACACGAGTCTTTTAAATATGTTGATTGAGCTATTATTCTTACTTTTGAACTAAAACGTTAAATATTTCTTGCAGTTCTATCAGTTCTCTATTTCCACAACCCAGTATTACCATAAAAAAAAACCTCCAAATCCATTTGCCAACAAGGGTTTAGTTAAGATTATGTATTCTTCCAATATTGAGACCACCTAACTCGGTAGGAAGAGAAGCAACGTCCAAACGAACAAGATAGGATCCACCTTTTTTATCCACACCCTTCCATAACAATCTTCTCGTACGATGTTCAACGTTCTTACAAAAACCAATCGGGGCTTTGAAGATACACATAAAATAAGAATGTAAGTTTGCAAGAACAGATTGAATAAGCGTCAGTCTACCACCTTTAGATAATTATATGTTCCTTACTTTTTTTTTTTTCATTAATAAAAGTATCTCGAGGAATGTTTTGATTGAGATTTTAAAAGTATTTAAAATTAATATTTATAATGAAAATATTTGAGTATTTAAAAGTAATGATTACAATCAAAAAGTTGTTTTGAAGTTGTTTTTAAGAGTATTTAAAATTAATATTTAGAATATGAATTTATTTTGAGTATTTAAAAGTAATGATTTGTAACTATTGCAGTCAAAGTCTTGCTTTAATGTAATTTTTAAGAATATTTAGAAATAGTATTTAGAATGAAATATTATTTTGAGTATTTAGAAGTAATGAATAGTAATGATTACAATAAAAAATTTGTTTGAATGTAGTTTTTAAGAATATTTAAAATTAGTATTTTGTGTTGTTATAAATTTGAATTTTAGTAATAACTGATTTTGGAGGTAGTTATTTGTTGAGGGGTTGCAATTAATGTATCGTTTGGATGATGAATTTTATAAAAAGATGACAAAAACAATGAGTAATTAATTTAAGTGATTGCAATGACTAATTTGCATGTTTGTTGGAAGAAAAATACTAAAACCCCATTTTATAATATCTCATCAATAACGTCAAATAAACACCTTAATTAGGGGTGATTGTATTTATACGAGAGGAAGGGGAGAGGAAATTGAGAGAAAGGTTCCTTCTCAATCTCTCTTAAACTTCTCTCCAACCTCTCATTAAATCTCCAATCAAACTTTATATTAAATTTAATTTAAAATAAACATTTTCTCTCATAAATCACAAATTTCAATCAAAATTTATATTAAATTTAATCTAAAATAAACATTTTCTCTCATAAAACACAAATTCCAATAAAGGTTTTACAACCTCTACTGTCTAAAACACTAATTTTCAAACAAATACTTCATATCTCAAACTTACTCAATTTTCTCTTCTTCCTTCATTTCCTCTCCTCTCTTGTTATGAACTTCAAAATAATCTGATCTAAAACAAGGGGGTTTAGCCATGGTATACACATAAAAAGGCTTGGTTTTTTGATTCAACCGTCAATATATAGCATAGCTTGTTATATTTTATTTTTTGGTTTGGTTTGTAGTTCTTGCCTGGTCGTACAAGTTCATCTTGAAGTTGGATCCGAAGTAGAAAACTAGTTTATGAAGAGACAAGTCTCTCAACTCTGTTCAGTAGAATCATATTTTCTCCAAAGTTTTCCTTTCATTGACTTTATCCGCTGTTTTATCACTGCCTCACTGCCCTTTCAAACCCATAATCAACTCACCTTTGCGTTCATCATCTCTTTTTTTGGTGTATTTGTAAATCCATAGAGTAAACTTTTTGTTTGGGTGGTTGCATTGGTGGAACTGGCTATTCATGACAGAGCACATGTACATAAAAGCAAACCTCCATTTGCCTTTAAGCAAATCATGAGTACCATGATTGTATATGCATCTTAATTATATATTTAGAGTAGAGATTCGACCTGGCGATCATCCTTGAAAGTACCCGACTAACTTTCATATCATTATTAATTCTGCGCCAAACCCTTGTAATATATGGCATTATCATAACCTAAATGTAATAACCATCTTATCAAGTGTTTTATAACATAACAAAACTCCACGTCCATTGGAGACAAGAAA